>JAJONR010005893.1:0-80588 GCA_029582245.1 Solanum etuberosum | reverse complement strand
TTTATTGGGTAAAGTGAATCAGAATACGCGGGTTTACATTCAATTAGAATAACCGCTGTTGTCTCTTTCCTGCTCTCCTCTGCTACAGAATCCGGTGTTAGTTAACAAATGAAAAGGATAAACTAGATTAGTTTGTTTTCTCCAAACCAAGTGAGTTTTAGAGCAAACAAAACACTCCTTAGTCAATACCTCATAAAGACACATACATCCTAGGATTAGTAAACATCATAGTGTCATCCCACTGTCCTATCTCTTCATGTCCTTGTGTTTGACTTTTGCCCAACTTAATTGTAAGTACGCTCACTCATAAACTGCTTGATACCGTTTAATCACAATCCAAATAAAGGGAAATGCCTATAAATTAACAGTTGTAGTTTATTAAGCACGCGAAAAAATAAAGTAAGATGCGTTCAACAGAGTTAATTTTTACAGCAGTACCAGATTTGAAGCACTGCATACACATGAAGTAAAATTGAAACTCAATTTCCAGAATATCAAGTAAAACTGAAACTCAATTACAACCTAAAACTCCAAAATAAACAAATCGAATACTTCAATCTATCAGAAAAATATAAATTAAGTTACGGAAACAAAATCTGAAACAGCAAAAAATTAAAGCCGGCGGATGAGAATACCTGAAGCATATGAAGAGGGAAAATACTTCAAGTTGTTGTCTTAAAAGGCGATAAGCTTTCCGAAACACAGAGAGGTGACGTGAGACAGTGAAGTTGGGGAGTATGAACTATGAAGACGACGGATCGGAGAAAATGGGTTCAGTTTTGGTATTCCAAGAGATTGCGGGGATCTTAGAATTAATATTGCTATTTCCAGAGGGGCCAAATGAGAATATACTTGTAGGAAAAAGGATATAATTAACAATTAACGCCTTAATTAGCATATATTTTAGGAATGAACACACTTAAAAAATATATTTACTCACTATATTTTTTAAAGATATTTACTCAATTTAATAAACTGAGGATATAATAAGAAAAAAATTGTTCTTCTTTGATTTGTCAAAAATAACAAGTAAAATAAAAAATCAAATTAAAAAATATTTACCGAATAAATATGAACGAAGGGAGTATGAATATATCTTTTTGTTATAATTCAAATTGTAGTTTTTATGTTGATTTATGCGTTAGATACCATAAATAGTTTAATGTTTTGATTTTTAGAATCGATTAAATTGATTTTGTTTCTATCCCTTATTCATATAAGTATGATTCTTAGATTATTATTATTTTTGATATGTGATTAATATTAACAAGACTTTTTTATTTGAACAAGTTAAATTTATGTTATTATATATAATTGTAATGACCTTTATTTACCTTCAGTTTCTCTTATTCACCCATAATTGTACCTCAGAATATTCCAAATATGCATATACTTATAAAGATCAAAAACATTGGCGCTCTTATAAAAGTATTTCTTTTATCATCAAAGAGATGGATTTATAGATTTGGACAGAGTTTTTTTACGACTAATTTTAATCTCGAAAGAGTAATAAAGTGAACTAGATAAAGCTGAAAAGACAGGGGTCAAAAAGAAAATTTAAAAATTTATTAAAATTACGAAACCGACCTCCTAATATCCCTTTATTATTTGCACAACAGTCCACTAGTCCAGCCATGCAAGCAGGCACCCACTATACAGAATAGTGTTTCAGATATTTTCATATCCCGTCCATTGCTGCGCGTGCTGTTTGTTGTACCTATAAAGCCCTACTGCTCTTCAATCAATTTCTCTCCACAGATCTGATCCGAACTCCTCAGGTACATGCTGCTGCTCTCTCGTTTTGCTCTTACTCCGTCTGAATCTCATTTTTTATTTTTTGAAAGTCGAATCTCATTGTTGTTGTAGTTCGTCTTCTCTGGATCGGCTTTTTGGTTTAGAATTTATGCATCATTTTGTTTTTTTTTCCATAATCATCGTGGTTTCGGATCTGAGTTTATAGAATGCTGCTGATTTATATGATGAGGTTGAGGTTTTAGCGATTTTGATTGCTTTTCGGTTGATTTGCATCCACGGTGCTCATGATTATCTGTTTTATGTGTTGTTGATTATCATGCATCGATATATGTGTGTGCAGTGTATATCGCTGATTCGTTGGCTTTCCGTGTTACTGTTGGTGTTTCGATTTGATGAAATTCCAAGTGTTATCTGAAGGAATTAGAAGAAAATGATAAGTTTGATAGAACTAATCAAATATTTGATCCGATAGTTGTTGCTAGAGTAGCTTTAGTTTGTGATGTTTCTGGTTCTGGATGAATTAATAATTACTGCACATGTATATCCAGTAATCTGATGTTGCTTTTGCAATTGATATGCTGTATTGGGCTGGAGATTGTGTTTTTGTCTAAATTTTGAGTGTATTACTCTATTTCCTTGGTTGCAAGGTTTGCTTGCTAATTGAGGGATGTTATCTGGTTTCGGTAGATGGACGAGTTAATAATAGTAATATTAAATCTGGCTCAAAGAAAGAAAAGATAATTGTGTAACAGCCGTGTAATTGGTCTAAATGGATACAGAGCTATGACTTCTAATATCATTAGATCCAGATAGATATGAAATCTACATTCGCAGCTATTTCAGTGTTTTGTATCTATGTTGATCTGAATAGGACAAACTTATATGTATGCTTGTCTATTCACAAAATTTGTATGCCTGTATTACTTTTATCCTACATTGTAGTCATATATTACCAAGTTCTGAATCGTCTTTGTACTAATTAAAGAGAAGTTCTGAGTTACCTTTGTGATTTCTCAATAAGATATGGTTAGTTTCTTATAGGGTGGTTCATGGGAAAGGCAAGTTATATACTGAAGTGGGAAGAAGAAGTTATATAGACTGGAGTTTTGGAATTTGAAATGTATAATGTTCTTGTAATCTCTATATAGGTTTCTCTCAACTTTCACCTGGAGGAATCCATTTAAACTATAAGGGGCTATATGTGATACTGTTAATTTAGTTCATTTCTCACACACATATTATAGTTCATCTTTATGAGGTACACTGCAGTGGGTCATAGAGCTTATTTGTACTTCATACTCTTTGTTTACAATGCCATGTAATCTTTTCTGAGATTGTGTACTGCTGCTTTGAGCAGAATCAATCATTTAAAAGTTGAGAGATCATGGGTCGTGGAGTCAGCAGTGGTGGAGGACAGAGTTCCCTAGGTTACCTTTTTGGAGATGGTGAGCCTCCAAAGCCTACTACCAACAAGGTAGAAGCTCCACAGAATCAGGGACCTACTACAAGCGATCCACCGAAGCCTACTGCAACTGCACCAGCTCCAACTGTTAATAAGCAGATTCCAGCTGGCATCCAGGGGCGCAATTCCAATAACTATTTCCGTGCAGATGGACAAAACACTGGGAATTTCCTCACGGTAAGATGCAGATCATCTTTCTTTCAAAGTCGATTTTACAATGTCCTTGCAGATTACTTATCCCCTCCTACTCATTGGTTCTTTCTTTATGATTGTCATGGCTTGATCAAATGAATTAGTTTTTGAAATGACTGCTTTCAGAAGGTGAACTTTACATGGAAGCAGATTCTTTAATGAAGAAATTTCTTTTCCATTCTCTATTTAGTTCAGTACTATATGCTTCTTGAATTCTTGATTCTATCACCTCCTTCAGTTCTTGCTGCTCCAGGATATAATTGCGGATAAAACATCTTTAAAAAATTCTGAAGGAAGTTCTTTTCCAATCGTTATTTGGTTCAGTACAACATGTTTCTTGATTCTGTCATATCACATTTCTGTTTTCCAATCATCTGGGATTGTTGCCATCATAAACATTTTACCAACTTTTGAGAGGGGAATATGAGAACTGAACCATCCTGTTCTGAAGATGTTCTTTTCCATTCTTCTTCTAGCTCAGTAGCATATGCTTCTTCTGTTGCTAATTCCGTCACATCTTATTTCCCTTCTTCTTGTCTAGTCTATTACACAGGGTGATATTGTCTTGTCAATTAAATGTTTGAATCTCGTCTCTTTTCAGGATCGCCCATCTACCAAAGTGCATGCAGCACCAGGTGGTGGATCTTCCCTGGGTTACCTGTTTGGCGATGGCAAGAACTAGTTCCTTCTGTCCAAAGATGAAACTGTGTTTAGTCATGAAAAAACGATGAGACTGCTGTTACTGTATGTTGGTTTATTTTGTGTCTGGGGAAACAGTGTCGGCATTCAGAAGATCCAATTGTAATATGATAATCCTTTCCTATTCACTGTTGGGATATATACCCAAAGCTTTCAACTGTGAACAATCCTCAATGCCTGCTTAAGGAAATCAAGTTTTTTTTCGTGCTACTATTGTTTTAGGATGCAATGATTCTAAAAACTTGAATGTCATCTCCCAAAGTGATTATGAACATGCATTATACTAAATCATTTGCTCTTTTCATTTTTAGATACATTGAATGGCCATTATTATTAAGAGCGAAAGCATTTTAAGTTGATACCTATTTCTCAGTCCAAAAAATCTATTTATTTATTTTTGGTTTCCCACTCGGTGTCCGGAGTCCAAAAAATCTATATTCACGGGCCACAGCCAGCCTTGGAACTTGGGTATTCATGGTTTTATGTAGGTTGGTTTTCAAATCAATTTAGTATGTTTTTCAAATATTAGAATTGACTCTAATCAATTAAAGTGGGTTTTAATGCTTTCGTTTTTGTGGTTTTCTTTGAGTTTATGTCGACTTATATTTAAATATCTAACAATATACACCCAACCACATATTAGATCGACTATAGTCTAGCATAACATCACCAAATTAATTACTACTATTTGAGATTTTTTTAAATATATTTACTTATCACTTAGGAGCCGTGTGAGATGAAAGTCTCAAGATTCAAGGCTATTTCTTTCACACCGCTGGCAAATTCAACCATTTCCCCAGCTTGAATCTCGTTCAATCCATAAACACGTGCAATCCCATCCCCAACTGAGACCACTCGATCGATTTCATCCACTTGAAAATTCGTGTAAAAGTGGCTAATTCGACTTTCTAATAGACTTGTTAGTTTCGCAGCTCGGGGATTAAATTATATAAAGCTTCATCCGAAAAAAACCGTATGGAAGTGTTTAAAATATAGCCATTTCAAGGAATATAAAAAATTCAAACAAAAGTTTGTTTTTGTGAAAATAAATAAATTTATAGTTGTGACATGCTTAGATGAGAAGAAGTCAGAGCAAAAGTCAAAACAAGAAGGACAAAGAAGTCTCTTCCACTCCTCTAGAGGATGAGGAAGTGATGGGGACGACGATGCTCGTTCAAGATAAGATGACGACTGGCTGACTTCTCGAATGGACGGACACTTTGATCTTGATCGTGCAATCTAAGTCGGATAGGAATTGAGACTTTCAAAACTAAATGGCTTTCTTAAAAAAAAATATGAATAGTTTGAGCTTTAAACTGAGTTGGTCACACATATTTTGAAAAATTTATAGATTATACACAAAAAGTTGTTCTTGAAAAATTATGAGTACCATTTATTAGGTCGTTACAAATAGATCTAGAAAGCAGGAGCTTAAATAGAGTTCATACATATTTCAAAAAAATTATGGACCTCTACAGATGAAAAATCAAGATAATCCTAAATTCATGTTTCGTTACCCATAAATTGCAAAAAATCGATGTTTGCCTCTAGAAAACTATGAGTATCATTTACTTGGTCATCATGAATTGATCCACAAAATTTGATCTCAAACAACGTTGGTCACATATATTCTGAAAATTGTTAGGAGTAATACACACGAAAGTTGAGATAATCATGAATTTTCGTTACGTGATGTGTAAACTCCAAAAAAGTGACGACTATCCCTGGAAAACTATGAGTATTCCCTACTAGGTCGTCACCAATGGACCCATAAAATTTGAGCTCAAACAGAGTCAATCACACATTTTAGAAATTTCAAGGACTAATACAGATGAAAAGTCGAAACAATCATGAATTTTTGTTTCGTGCCTCATAAACTCCAAAAAAAAAGCAATGTATGTCCATGAAAAACTATGAGTATCATTTATTTAGTCTTCACAATTGGACCACAAAATTTGAGCTCAAACGGGATTTTGATCACACGTTTTTAAAAAATTCATGGACTAATACACATAAAAAAAAATAAAAAAATTCTGAATATTTGTTTTGTGATCCATAAAAACCTAAAAGAACGACGTCTGCCCCTGAGAAACTATGAGTATCATTTACTAGGTCGTCATGAATAGATCCACAAAATTTGAGTTCAAACAGAATCGATCACACATATTTCAAAAAAATGATGGATTAATACACATAAAAAGTAGAGATAATATGATATTTTATATTTTTTTATCTATAAACTCAATAAAAAAAACCAATGTTTGCCCTTGGGAAACTATGTGTATAATTCATTAGGTCATCATGAATGGACCCAAAAATTTGTGCTCAAATAGAATCGATCACTTATATTCCGAATAATTTATGGACTAATACACATGAAAAGTCAAGATAATTCTGAAATCCTATTTCGTGACCCATAAACTCTAAAAAAGGAAGAAGTAATATTTGCTCTTGAAAAACTATGAGTATCACTTACTAGGTCGTCACAGATAGACCCATAAAGTTTGATCTCAAATAGAGCCGGCCAAACATATTCTAAAAACTTCATGGACTAAATACATACTAATAATCTTGTATTCTTTTCTGTGACCCATAAACTCAAAAAAATGACTTTTGTCCTTGAGAAACTATGAGTATCATTTACTAGATCATCAAGAATAGACCCACAAAATTTGAGCTCAAACAATATTGATCACACATATTTCAGAAAATTTATAGACTAATACACATGAAAAGCCGAGATAATCATGAATTTCTATTTCGTGAACCATAAGTTTCAAAAAAAAAAAAACAATGTATGCCCATGAAAAACTATAAGTATCATTTACTAGATCTTCATGAATGGACCCACAAAATTTGAGATCAAATAGAATTGATCACATATTCTAGAAAATTCATGGACCTAACACAAAAAAAAATCAATATAATGGTGAATTTCTGTTTCGTGACTCATAAACTGCTAATAGAGCGATGCCTCCCCCCCCCAACACACACACCTAGAAACTATGAGTATCATTACTAGGTCGTACTGAATGAACTCCCAAAATTTAAGCTCAAACAAAATCGATCACACATATTTTCAATAATTCATGAACTTATGTACATATGAAAATTCATGGATTAATACACATTTTTGTATGGACCACATATTCTTCAATAGTGGTGACAATTCCTAAGGCGAGCCATTACATGGGACGACACTTATATGTCATCCGCAACAGTGACCTCACCCGTGAAGGGGAGGCAACTCTCTTATTTTCCGTTTTAAATTTATAGTTTTGTAAGATTTGTAACTTCTATAAAACTCTTAAGGATGAAAATCATACTATTAAATTGAAGATCTAAAATATTGAGTAAAAAATATTATAGAGATCAAAACTACAATTACGCATTAATTTTGAGGACTATATAACTAGACTATGAACCAAGAATGTGAAGGTAGGGAAATTAAAAAAATGAGTAGAGTGTTTATCGTATAAATCATTTACATTTTTAAACTTTGTTTCTAAAATCGAACTCTCCCTTAGCTTTGAATAAAAAAACATTTTTCTCTTTATTCTAATTAACTTATCTAAATATCAATGTTATTCCTACATTATCAATCTTTGTTTATTTTTTTTCCCCGTAAAATTATGATATTTTTAATTTTTTAATCTATATAACATTTTTTTTATAAAAAATAAATATTATTTTTTAGATGAAAAAAATATATACCATGCTAAGGATGTTCCACGATAGAATAAATAAGAAAATTTTACAATAAATTTTAACAATAATAAACAAAACTCTAATATCCACCCCATATAAAAATGTACGGCTAACCACCACCTGTTAAACTTATCCCTAAGATACTTCGAACACGAGCTTTCATTTCTTCCATTCTGCTCCAATACAATATGCAACGTCATATTCAATCTTCATGTTTTCTTGGTTATAGACCCAAAATACTTGAAAATTCCTCTCTTGATATGACTTGTTTATCGATCTTCACTTCACACATATGTCACTAAACTTACACTACAAATACTCTATTTAAGTCTCACTCAACCTAAAACCTTTAAAATCTAAGTTCTATTTCCAAACTTCCAACCAATCATTAACTCCATCGCACATCTCTTTGATCAATATTATATCATTTGTGAATAACATACGCTACGTACAATATCTCCCCTTGAATATGTCGCGTCATCCCTAATCATGACTAGAAAAATGTTCAAAGTCACCTCAAACTGTTCTTATTTGATGAATCTTAATTCATTTTACACATCCTAAGTTATCCTAACTAGACTCTAAACATCTCCACAGAACTCCCTAAAAACTTTATCATATGCCTTCTCTAAATCAATGTCATTTAAAAAAAGGGCAACTTATTTCTTCTACCCTACATCATTTGATTCCATTTTAGATCACCCAAAATCAAACCAAACCAGAAAGTGTCTACACTTTCAGAAGTAGAAGCTGCAAAAAAATGATAATGAAAGAGGCCAGGGAGGCAGATAAGCACTTCATAGTTAATAAAAACAGTTTGACTGGAAATTGGTAAAGTTATCTCCTTGAATTCACTAAAGCTTCTACTATTAGCTAAGCTGGTGACCACAACACCACAGTCAATATGATTTTTCTCTTCTTTTTTTTGCATATAAAATCATTGGGAATCTTTACCCAAAAATATCAAACCTAAGGAAAACGAAACTGTGATATCCTCAAGCAGACTGTAGAGAGATAAAGTGGTTCAATTCCCTCCACCATCTCCACAAAATTGCGCAAGGCTGATCAGTGTTCCATTGATTCTTATCTGCGAAAACAAATAAAACAAAAATGAACTAACGATATAACATAATAAGCACGATATTATTGAGGAGCAGAAGGTCTGCTTCTATATATTTATGGTGAACTTAACAAACTTTGCACCAAGTTTTTTTAATGAGAAATGCCACTGTTAAAGGAGCATAACTAATACTTCTAAAATAAGAAGTCTGGGAACAAGCATCTTCAAGTCTTAACATTGGCAATCCATACTTAATTGTGTCTATCTTTAGACATAATACATCTCTATATTAAATGTATAGTAGTAAAATTACCTCAAAATAATTTGATCGAGAGAATCTTTTTCCAAGCTGTTTGATTCTGTCACACCAAAAATGGAACAGTAATCAATTCAATGTCGCAATTCATGTTCTTATCTTATAGGTACAAGTACGACATGTAGTGCTGCCAACAATTTAAATAAATGATAAATCATCAGGAAGAGGACGTCAAAGCAAAGATTAGAGCTGAAGCACATAGCCAAGCTCCTATCCCAAGGGAAACCAACAGAGATGGAGATGCTGACCGGTAGAAACCACGTAATCTTACTCCCATGAAAATCAAGGTCCCTTATCATATGTAAATATCCATAGAAAGTGTTTCAGTTATTTTAGTGAAGAAAATAGCAGAATTTTTATGCTTTTCTAAGACATATTTGCCTCAGCAGACTAGGTAAGATATTGCAAGAGACAACACATAACTGGAACAATTAACACATAATGGGTAACAATACAAATGGTCATAAACTCATAAATCTCTGAATGTTGTTCTACATTCTCTGCTATTTCTCACAATAGAAAATAGCTAGCAACACCTCTATATATGTACAAAACCTAATTTAGCTAAGACTAGAAAACCTATTCCTATATTATTTAGACTACAAATCCTATTTAGACATGAATTAAATAAATACCAAATCCTAAACAAATTTGAATTCATACTCGGACTTTGAATTATTCTTCTAACATTTCTAAACTTGAAAAAGCTATCCATTTCTTAATCTTTTTTTTCTAGACTAAATTTTCTAAAATAATAATTGCTATAGTTGATCTACTGCATACGTGCAAGGCACTCACTCAATCTCTCAACAATGAGACACATCAATGTTTTCATTAATCTTTGTAGACAATACAAAACTTATCAAAAAGTAAAAAAATAAATAACCAAAAGCCTTTCAGACATGAGTTATATTAATAAGAAATTCTTCCACATTAACAAATTTAACAAAGTCAACAGAAATTATTACTGAGATTTGGAGACTAACAACATTGTGTGATGTTGACTATTGAAAGTCTCATGAGATTGGATTCCAGGTAAGGGAAGATTTCAAATGAGCAAAACGTGAATACACTACTTTTGCATCAGATGAAAAGAAGGGGAAGCTTAAGCAATTTTAAATGGAAATAACCTACTACTGTATAAGGGACACTAATTCACTTGATTCAGACAGAACCAGAAAATTCCACTGTCATGTAATTTGTGACAAGATCTAAATGCTAGAAACATGCAAACGTCACTAGAATTTAAAGAGGGTTCTATATTAAGAACACATCATAAAGCTGTGGAAAGGCAGGAGACCGCCAATATTATCCCCCCTGTGGAGGGAGCAGCTAGCCGAGATTCTAGAGAATACAATCAAATCCTGTCATAATAATAGTTGTCAGCTATGCTATGAGTCTATGACACATTTTATCTTAATTGTCTCTAAGGTAGATAACGCTATGACGTCCCCAGTTGTGCTTCATGGAACTAGCACCATCTAGTTCTGCTGTCGCCAGATTGTCCTACATCTTTGCCTACTGATCAATGATTAATTTAGACTACCCATAGAAGATGTTCATGGGCTTGAATTTAAGTTGAACCAGAGACAACACTGTTCACAAATGGCATGAGAAAGTTTTACGCTGAAGAATTGGATTCAGAGTACAGTAGTAGATCTTTGTGAATCTGTGTTCTTACAGAAGAAAGTCAACTTCATCTTCATGCCACAATAAGCATACTAATGAACTGGGGCCACAAAAGGAAAGGGTTGCTGCACTCATGTACTGTAGACTTATCTAATATAGAGACAATGGTAGCATCCATGGTGACATATTTACATTAAAGAGCTTGGATAAAGCTTTGGAAGCTAGAGAGAGATCAAGATGGTGCTTATCGTGGAAGATGAGCCCAAGAAATATGGCAAAGAGTGGGCCAAATGCTACAAGTTTTTCATGGTGCAAGTTCAAAAATCTAAGAGGAAGAAAATAGGGCCTACATGAAAACCAAGAGAAGGGCCCCAGATGGAGCCCAAGAAAGAAGGCTGAAATTTCTGCCCAAAAGGGCTGAGAATAACAACGTACCCAGTGTAATCCCACAAGTGGGGTTTGAAGAGGGTAGTGTGTATGCAGATCTTACCCCTACCTTATAGAGTTAGAGAGGCTTCCGTTAGAATCACACAGCTTTGGGGCTCCAATTCATGCCCAAGTTGCAGCAAAATAGGCATGTGCTTTTTTGGTTAAAAATTGGACACTTTTTTCCTTTTCTGTTAGGTAGTTTGAGATCAAGTGTGACATTCATTTACTTTTTTTCCTAGTTTAAGGTTTCCTTGTTGGGTTTTTACAATCCGTTATTTCCATAAACGTAGGATTCAAACCCCATGCTATTTGGGATAGGTTTCCCCTATACATAGGGGTGAATTTTGTTCTTTTTAACAACATTATTGTTAATATTATTCAAGAGTTTCTCTTCTTTAACCTTTGCATGTTGGCTACTTAAGATTAGAACAATTCTTCTTAAAAGGTAAGATTGATACTTTAACAAGATATCTTGGTTCTTATTCATAAATTAAAAAATACAGTTAAGACTTATACTAATTGTTAGAGTGGGTTAGAGTATCACATTGGTTGGGAAATGGAATGGTGGTTTGTTTATATGAACTTGGACAATCCTCACCTCATGAGATAGCTTTTGGGGTTGAGTAAGGCCAATGGTCATATCTACATAGTATCAGAGCAGCTTGCAGATATTTTCAGCAGGTCCCTCACTGGCCTCATATTAATTACATTTGTAGCAAGCTCGATACATATGACTTATATGCACTAGCTTCAGGGGGAGTCCTAGAATAGGAATAGGAATATGATTTGTATATAATATTCTACTAGGAGAAGAATTGTCATGTAGTGTATATAATAGGGCTTAATGTAGTTATGTAGACAAATAATTCAATAAAATTTTCTCCTATATTTCTCACACTACCTATTGTCTCTAATTACTTCGAAATAGAGGTCTAGATCACTATCATCTAAGTTCTTGAAACTGACTCTATTAGTATCATAATTAGCTTTCATCCGTTAATTTTTTAATACTAAGATCAATCAGGGTTCCTACTTCCTAGCACTTAATTTTGAAATTTTATTCTCAAATTTCACTTATCTCCCTCCGAACACCAACTTTGAATTTCTCTCTTTTGTTTTTGATTCGAGAAAATTGG
The DNA here is from genome assembly GCA_029582245.1 of Solanum etuberosum. NCBI lineage: Eukaryota > Viridiplantae > Streptophyta > Magnoliopsida > Solanales > Solanaceae > Solanum > Solanum etuberosum. The sequence continues at coordinate 68,202 of JAJONR010005893.1, read as the reverse complement.
TTAGCCAACATGAATATTATAACTAAACGTGTATCCTCCTAATATTGACAAACAACATGAAAACTGTCTGGAATCACCATTAACTGATAGGCTTAATAGGCTAAGGGGGTACTTCAAAGCAAGTTACATCTATAAATTATTTTCCTACAGAGCCCAACAAAAAGGAGTCACATTGATTACATGAACTAGTACAATGCATCTACCCACATGGATGAAATTTTACACCTCCTTAATGATAATGCTTAAAAAGAGGCCATAAACACTTGAAGAAAATGAGTGAAGCCGTCTTCATGAAAAAGGCAAGTTCAAATAAAAAAGAACATTGCTCCGGATTCTATAACAAGGAAATATTTCAAACTAACCATCAACAGTTCCTTCAGTAAACTGAGTGATTGAAAGAATAATTTCGTATACAAAACACTATTGGTCAAAACAAGATAGAAGTAAAATCAGTAACATTTTGTCTTTTACTACATATGAAGTCTGAAAATTAACAGCGCGGGATTAGAATAGTATTTTTCTGACTTCAAACAATTGTATCACTTCTTTTTTTATCGAGAAATCAAATCTTACAACACAAGCATGGGAATACAACATGTACCTTAAATAAGGGATTCAAGAGTCATTGGTTGCAGAAGAATTCTCCTTAGAGACCTTAGTACCACAATCAACTGCATCAGTAAGCATACCACTTCCCAAATTCACAACATCGGACACGTCACGAACCTGCTATAGAGGCACTTAATCAGAAATCATGTCAAAGTAAAAGTTCAGAAATAACCCATTTTGCTAAAAAAGAGACACATGATAAATCACGCAAGACAAGAAACCAGCAGCAAAGGGAGATATGTAGCTCTAATGGTAATTATAATTCTTTGGTCGATTCACTCAGAAACCAACCCCCGTGTGTAGAGCAGGTACTCATAAAGGCCAGTTATAAAAAGGAAAAGAGACATGGAGGTTAGAAAAGAGATCAGAACTTTAAAATTCGTAACTTGAAAGAAATACTTCCTTTTTTGTTTCACATTACTGCAGAGAGAGAGAGAGAGAGAGAGAGTGGAAAACGATTTCTTTGAAGAGAGAGAACCAAAAGCTTGAACAGTGGTGCATGTTATTTGTTGATGTCGCTTTTTGACACTTGTCACTCTGGATTTGAAGAAATATAAATGAATGTCTAATGCCACTAGAGAAAGTTGAATATGAACTAAACAAATAGAATAGAGAAGTTTGACTCAATAAGTTGTGCCAAGAAAGAAGCAGCACACCAGGACAAACTCCTTTTGAATATCAACTCAAGGCCTCCTTCTTTACTCGGTTTGAGTGTTTTATCGAAGGATTGATATAGAGAAAAAAATCCTATATTTCTTATCTAACTCCTCGTACCATGGAATAGTAAGTTAATTAATGAAATCAGCAAGGGTGTCGATCAAAAAATTGAACTATAGAGAAGCACTTTAGAGAGTAAGAGTATTAAGATAAGTATACATGCACATCAAGTTTAGTTAGCATGAGAAGAGTGAAGATAAGGTGAGACTAGATGGATTGTGAGGCCAAAATGCAAACAATTCAGATATCTAGGTTTCGTAGTTTCAAGAGAACGGAATGATAGATAAAGTTGATCCTAATAGAATTAAAATCGGATGGTTGAAATGGAGTGCTATCGGAGTGTTATGTGATAAAAGGATGCCTACCTAAGTGTAACGTAAGTTTTACAAAACAGCTATAAGACCAACAACGTCATATGGTAGTGAATATTGGGCCCGCTATAGTTCAACATATCCATAAGATGAGTGTTGCAGTAATGTGATGCTAAGATGGATGTGCAGTCAACTGGTCATACAAGATAAAATAAGATTAAAAATGACTATGCCAAAGGATGCAAGTAGCACATTGAGGATAAAATGAGAGAGTGTCACTTGAGATGGTTTGGTCATATCTTGTAGGTATGCATCGACCTACAGATGCACAGGCCGGTAGTGTGAAACTATGGCGTATGAAGGTGTTAAAAAGGGACAGTGCAGACCTAAAATCACATTGAAGGAGGCTGTCTCGAAAGACCTACTAATTCTTGGAATCAATAAAGATATAGATAATGATAGGGCAAAGAAAAAATCCATATAGGTGATTGTCTACTAGTTGATATAGGTTTTAGTCTTGCTAGAGAACTATCATTGTTACTATTATTTGTTTGTATCGAACTTATTTTTCACTTCTATTTTTATTTGGTATGATGATGACATGAGTTGAGCTTGAATGGACATGTGAGGATTCACATAGCCGAGTTCAACTTGTTTGGGACTGAGGTGTAGTTATTGTAGGCTAGAAGCAAACTTAAGTATGTGATTGAAGAGGACTGCTGCATGTGGATTGATGTCTCAAATTGCCAAGAAGAGAATACATCAGAGCTTGGTCATAAAAGACTATATCATTAACCAAACTTGAAATAATCCCAGATATGTTGCTAACTTATATGCTTTGTATATAGAATTATTGTAATACAGTCTAATGGTCACACAAATTCCTCATGTAATTCAAGAGGATGAAGATTGAATTTTTTTAATGGAAGTGGCAAGCCCTAAAATTGTTGTTTATAAGCTGCAATCACCCATGGTTGCACGTCAAAAGTTAAAACTAACTCCATAATATAGGAAATGCTGCAAGGTGCAATAAGAATAATGATCTGTACAAACCAATGAGAAAGGAGATTCCGTATTCTTGTGCAACCAAGCTGGTACTAGTACAAATTCTTCTTTAAGATGGGTATAGCACAATTAAATAATTTATTCCACAGAAAGAAGGTATAACCTCATGGGCTGGTGAAGCATAAGAGGGGAATGGACTCTTCATTTGAGCTGTAGCACCTCCAACTGGAGGCTCATTTCTGATAGAATTCCCACCTAAGACATCTGCTTGCTGGAAGTCGCTTACATTGGTTTCTGAAGGTCTTGTAGCTTCTCTAACAGAATTATGGTCGCCATTCTGCTGTTCTCTATCAGTTTCACCATTTCCCGTATTCCTAATTTTGAATTTACGTTAACATCATCCAAAAGGCAATAAGTGAACCAAAATTTTGATAAATACTGAAATTCTGCATCTATCAAAATTAGAAAATCAGATCATCATGCACCTGATAGAATCATTACAGGGAGTCTGTTCAGGTCTTGGTTTGGTGGAAAATAGTAATCCACGAAGGCGTTTTCCATCAATAACAGTTTCAACGGTATAGCCATTTGGAAAACTCTTTGTGACCTTGGCTTGAAATGTCTTTGTCCCCAGAGGAGTCTGGTATTCGTTTGAATAAACGTTATGCCGACCTGCCACAATACCAATGCACCTTCAGAAGTCAGTTCAAAACACCTGTGACACCAATGTTTCCCTGCTTCAAGCATTAGATGCACTACACACTATCACTTGTACAAAGTAAAAAAAAGATACTATTTATCAGACAACATATGACATGCTAGGACACTTTATTTTTCCTGGAAAAAAAAGACTCAGAGAAAAGTGAACATGTTCAGTATCTACTCTCTCAACCATATTAAACTTTGCCCATAACTTAGAGCAAAGAAACAACAAGAAATATTTTTGTGTTGATGTATTGTATATATATACAACAACATATCCAGTGTAATCCCACAAGTGAGATCTGGGAAAGGTGGTGTCTATGCAGCCTTACCCCTCTCTACCTAGTGTATGTATGTATCCACATGGAGGTTTGCTTTATGAATTATCATCTGATCATTCCTCTCTCAAGTTATTCCAGTCTTTAAGGTCTCCTCTTACCAAACATTTTGTCAAAATAAAATGATTAAGGAATGGCTGGCCACAAATAATTAAAAAAATCATATTGAAAAAGATAAAAGTAACTCATAGATGCATAAACAAGGAGCGGCTTCAGTAAGACAATTCTCAGGAAGTACAAGGAGGGAAATTTCAAACTAAAATCAACAAGATATGAAAAAGTTACTCACTTGGCTGTGTATAGTTCACAGGCATTTGGTGATGAACATTAGCGTTATTATCAAATCGTTCAAGAGCATTATCGCAGGGAGAAGCTGAAGCTTGTTGCTTCTGGCATTTTAACTTCAACTGCTTCCTCAAAGACAATTTCGCTATCCTTCTTTCGTCTCGTTCATCCTCTCTAACAATGCCTAGTGATACGAACAGAAAACAAGATTCGGATATTTATCAAAGGGATATCAAGAAAGTTCTAAATAAATGGTGTAACAGAAATAAGTAGAAGTCAACGAAAACTAATGTGGGTTTGTTGGAGGACTCGATGATAGACCTGTTTGTAGATAATACATGTCCTCCAAGGGTTGAAGTGTGTTATTACAACCACCTATCAATACAAGAGTACCTCCCAGGTGTGGATCTAAACAATCCCCAGCTACTGAGAATCTGGGGGATGGGCCCTCACCAGTGAGCATGACCTCACTCCATGTACCAGAAGCTGCATGGACATTCAGAAGATACAGCATACAGTCAATTGAATATCATGTATCTCTTTAATACACAACAATCACGACAAACAACACAGTCGTAGAAACTCTCAGTTTAGAGGTTAACAGAAGCATCTATTTCCTGAATATACATCTAACATAGCTTTTGTGATTCTCAATGATGAATGCCAACTAAGATCCACCAATCATCACTTGCTAAATGTTTCAAAACAATGTAGAAACACTATGATCATAGAATAATAATTTTTTTTATTAACAGGTATCCTGTTGATGTTGAGGGACCATACAAATTTGATGAGCTAAACCAAAATTCATACAGTTGAATGTATGAAAGATAGCGAAATTAATCAATTTCTCTAGTCGTTTGCTAGACTGGGTCTACTTCTCCAAATTGTTGAGCAATTTGCACTGAAATTTTAGAGACATGTTATTTTACCCCATACATAAAGAGACCTCTCCATACAAGGACAGACACAACAGAGAAATTTAGACCAACATTTGCCCGGATATTTGGTTTAGGAAAAAGTAATTGCATTTCTTCCTACTCAAATGCTCTATCTGAAGTCATCACAGTATAATAGTTTCATCTGTTTGATTTTTCTTTGATAGGAAAAGAGTTAAGTTATATGATCTAACAAATAGCATACCAACATCAAGCATGTAAACGTCGTCAAATAGGCTCTGGTTATCAGCGAAACCCCCAAAGACAAACAGGTTCCTGCCCAATGAAATGGTTGTATGCCCAGCTCGCGGTGGCAAAATCTGGCCCGTAGTGTTCAACTTGCACCAAGTAAGGGTATCTGTAGAAACAGGATGCCAAAATAGTCATAAAATGTAGACCTAGTACTAGAAAAATAACTATGATACAACTTTAACTTTTTCAATATGTAACTTCAAGAGCGAGTTTCTTAAATACCTGTGTCAAGTATGTGAACATCTGACTGATAAAAGCTAGATGTGTCTTGACCACCTATGATAATGATCTTATTGTTCCAAGATGAACAGGAATGGCTCTCGCGTTTACTTGGCGGAATGCCTGATGGCACAATGCGTTTCCACATAAATGTCTCTGAAAAATGACAAAGTATTAAAAGAACTTGTTTATGAAATAGCCACCATCAAGGATCACTTGCTTCTTCCCCCCCTTCCTCTCTCTCTCTCTCTCTCTCACACACACACACATGTATATATATAGAGTGAGAGAGAGATAATATATAGATTAGATATACCCATTTTTATAAAGTATACTATGATATCTATGATATGTTCAAAACCGTATAAACTTTATAAAAAAGAAAACTGAGAGCTGTATGAGACCTTTAAATTGGATTTCTAACTATTGTGCAAGACTTTAGTTTTTTGTTGTTGTTTCTTTGTTGACAAGGGAATCCACAACCGCTACCCTTTGGGTGCACACAGGGTAAGCTCAGCTCTGTGCAATAGCTCACATACCAGCAATCCCCGTGAGATGAGCTTGACCCATAACCCCCCCCCCCCTGTCGTAGACAAGGGTTTCGAACTAGAGACGTCCATTATGGAAGTCCCAGGCCAAACCATTTGAGCCACCCCAACAGGTTTACGACTTAGTATTTTATGTAGCTGTAGAATAGAAAATGCATATAAACACAATAGGATAAGAACAAGTTGAGTTCACCTTAGAAGAGATCATCTTCTCAACCACCGATTTCCTCTCAGAATAAGAACTATTAAGCGACGGAAGTTTCTTTTACAAATAGTTAGGCTAGTGGTCAATTCCTTAGAGAACTCATGTATGATGTACTTCTTCACTTCCACTTCCATATATATCACAAGTTAGAATTTGTATTCCTACCATCCCCAATGCCCTCATTTCTTTCAGTAGTTATGTTTTAAAAGTTGCTCACACCATCACGTTGTTATGCACAAGTCATAATGAAAAATTTCTCCATACTTGCACATACCATACTAGCCAAATGCAGTCTACCATTACCCACCTTAATAACACACACACGCAGAGACAAACCTGTATTCAGTACGTAAACGTCATCATAGAATATTTCAGCGCCATCAATGTTGCCACATCCGCCAAATATGAAAAGCCGTTTACCAATAAGTGCTGCACTGTGGCCTTCCCTTGGTTTAGGGGGATTACCTCTTAGACTGGGTGCTATCCAAGTATTCGAAGCTAAAAGAATGTAGATTCATCGAATTGTTAGGTAGTGAGTAAATCATTGGGAACAACTGATAGAATTCCTTATATCTGCTAACTTTCAACATGCAAACAAAGAGAAAGAACAGAACATTTTTCATTTCATGGTATCATCTCTCTGAAAAACAGTGCACATTTGTAAATAACATGTTATCTTGAAACTTTTTTATTGTTTCTGATATGAAAGACCACCCTAAATCTTATAAATAGCCCCTGATCTATGGAATAAAGAATTATCTCGGATCTAAACCCGGAGTATTGATGGTCCCTTAGAACATAATGCAACATAACTTCCTAGTAGCCACTGCATCTCATGGGTTTTCTTTTTTACAAAGTTGTTTTTGTCCACATTTGTACTACACAACAACAAAGAGGAATGCAGCCAAAGCAGCACAAAAAGTAATTTCTTAAGGGTTTGTCCTCGTACCATAAGACTACAGATCACCTCAAAATATTTGAAAATTTTAATTTAGCTTACACAGACAACAGATGCAACTATTAAAAGATTAAGCAATAAAAGAAATGATCCTTAAGATCAAAAGCACTAACAGGTGTCCAAAATATACAAATCGTTAAGAGAATTTGTCCCATTTGTGCCCCCAAACACAAACAAATTATCTCCAACTGCTGTACAACTGTGGCTGTCCCTTGGTGAAGGCAAAGCTCCCTTTGTCACTGGCTCGCTCCAAATTCTATTAACTGAAAATAACGGAACAATGTAAGTAAAAATTTATAAAGCCTCCTCTCTCCTATCACTGCTGCAACAAAACTTGTATATGTATCCGCAAGTAAGTATGAGTAAGATCAGTAGCAAGAACTAAACGAACTCGAAACACACATTGATCATTAACAGCAATGGGAATGTGAAATTCTTGAAATCCTTTCAAGAACTACCACTGAAATTACAAACCATCAAGAACATAAACCCCAAAATCTTCAAAACGAAGATCAGTAACAAGAACTAACCGAACTCAAAACACACATTGATCATTGAAAGCAATGGGAATGTGAAATTCTTGAAACCCTTTCAAGAACTACCACTGAAATTGTAAACCATCAAGAACATAAACCCCAAAATCTTCAAAACAGAAGATCAGTAACAAGAACTAAATGAACTCAAAACACACATTGATCATTGAAAGCAATGGAAATGTAAAATTCTTGAAACCCTTTCAAAAACTACCACTGAAATTGTAAACCATCAAGAACATAAACCCCAAAATCTTGAAAACGAAAATTCATACAAGAAAACCCTAAAGAAGCAAACTAATAAATGCCCTAAGAAAACAAGAATTGCCACAAGAATTTCAAGAAAACCCCAGAAACAAGAAAAGGAACAAGAAAAACAACGCACCAGTGTCAAAGACATGAACTTTGTTGGTATGCCTGTTGTCGTCACCAAAACCACCAAATACATAGAGAAGTCTACCTCCTAGGACAGCGCTACAGGTGTGTCCCCACTTTTTACCAGGCCCACCACCTCCATGTACAGCCACCCTTTCCCATCTCATGATTAACAAGTTCACTGAAACACACTAATCAAATCAAAACCGAAAATTCAAGAAAATAAAAATGTGCAGCAAAGTAGATGAAAAGAGAGTATTTGTAACGCTAATTTTTGACCAAGGTTAATTGGTTTCATCGCCCCATGTCTGAGATTTAATGTAATTTGTATGACATGCAGCGATTGGCAAAATAGAAACGGTCGTCAACAAGTGTCATAGTCCCGGGACACTGTACAAGGAGTAGAAATTATTTCATAAACTTTGGGGACTATTGTTTAATAAAGATAAGTTATCTATGAGAGCCATATTGTGTTATCTTTTTATTTTATGAGTTACTTTTATTTGTAATAACTATAGGGTTAGGGTCAGTTTGTGACCGGATAACTGTCATTTTTCATCAGTAATAGATTTTCCAACAAGATTTACGAGGAGCTTTAGAAACTTTGAATCGTTGTTTAAAGAACGAGTTACAGTTACGTACCACTAGTGTTAATATTAGCATGCTGGGAATAACGAAAGAAATAACTTATTAGTCTTTTTATTGGAAGTATTATTTTATTTTATTTTTGAAAATAAAGAAGATACAATGATAACCATTCAGGTTGACGACATTAGTAATATTATCCATGAACATATTGAACAATATAATAGAGAAGTAAAGATTGTAAATATCAGTACCATTTTTAAGTAGGTGACGACATTGCTTGTATTCATGATCTTGATGAAGGAATAAGTAAAATTTAAAGAGGATACAATAAGCATTGCTATGAATTTGGGATCACATAATGTTGGTGTTGTATTAATTGGCGACAGTTTGTTGATAAAAGAAGGAAAGTTCTGTAAAAGCAACGGGGAGAATTTGTCGAGCAATTTCAGGTGAATGGAAACTATGTGATAGAACGAGAAAAATTGAAAATTTGATTGACGAGATAATTGTCATCTCCCACCAGCAACAGATACTAGATGACTATCTACCGACATTTGAATGTAAGACTTTATGATTCTCACCTACTTCATTAATCACTAGCATGTTCTTTTATTTTAAAATCTATTGTTTCTCACATGATAAATAGTTTGCTTATAATCACTATATTTGAATATTGAGACGTACATTAATTAATATTTTGTTTAGTTTAAAATATGATTAAGCAACGAGCGTAACGATTTCTTAAAGTCAAGTTTAAGATAAACTATTTCTCACATGGTAAATAATTTATTAATAATCTCTATATTATTATCGTGGTGTAAACTAATCAATATTTTATTTAGTTCAAAATATGGTTAAGCAACGATCATAATGAACTTTTAAAATCAACTTTAAAATAAATCACTTCTTACACAACAAAATAATTTGTTCATAATTTCTACATTAATTTTAAGTATCTTGGCGTAAGCTAATCAACCTTTTATTTAGTTTAAAATATGGTTAAGCAACGATCATAACGAACTTTTATATAGCAAAATTTACGACAAATTACTTCCCACACAAGAAATAGTTTGTTTATAATCTCTACATTAATGTCGTGAAGTTAGTTAATACATATTTTATTTAGTTTAAAAGTCATAGCGAACTTTTAAAGTCAAATTTAAAATAAATTACTTCTCGCATTATAAATAGTTTATTTATGATCTCCACATTTAAATGTCGTGACATAAGCTAATCAATATCTGATTTAGTTTAAGATACGATTAAACAATGGTCGTGAAATACCTGTTAAGTTAAACCTAGGGCAGTTGTCATAAAGAACCTTTAAGTCAAGTTTAGAACAAATTATTTATTGCACAATGCATATTTTGCTTATAATCTCTAAACTTAAACATCATGACGTAGACTAATTAATCAATATAGTGTTTAGTTCAAAATATGGTTAAAGAAAGGTAACTTTTAAAGTCAAGTTTAGGTTAAATTACTTTTTACAAAATAAATATTTAGTCTATAATCACTATGTTTAAGTGGCACATGCATGATACGATATGGAGCTGTGGTCACAAATCTGCCATTTATGGAATGATGATGATGGCTGCTCCTTACACTTTCTATATGTGAATAATACAAGTACATTGAACATTTGTGGTTTGCTAACTTAGTTTATCAGGTGTTTTTTTTAAACAAAGATAAAAACTAGCTATCAGATTTGTATCCCTGCAACTGCCTCCTCACCAGTGCTGTGTAGATCCCATTCTTGTTCAGAAGGTCATAATGTGTGCCACTTTCCACTATTTGACCATCCGAAACAACAGCTACAGTGTTCGCGCTCTTGACTGTTGAAAGCCTGTGAGCTATGACAAGAACGGTTCTACCTTTCATCAGGGAATCCATGGCATCCTGCATAGAATATACACACATTTATACAAGAGATCTCATTTCCATTTAGTTGAACGATCAAAGGCAGGCAGGTATCAAATTAAAAGCAGACCAGACCTGAACTAGATATTCACTTTCAGCATCCAGAGCACTCGTGGCCTCATCCAACAATAAAATTGTAGGGTTCATCAGCAGTGCTCTAGCTATGGCAATTCTCTGTTTCTGACCACCAGAAAGTCTCAATCCTCGTTCTCCGACATGGGTTTGATATTTTTCGGGAAATTTGGATACAAATTCATGAGCATTGGCCATTTTCTGTTCAAACAGAAATGTGATAACAGTTATAATATTTGCAGAAGATTTTAATCGAGACATTAACGGCATTGAAACTTACAGCTGCTTTTTCTATATCTTCACTGCTTGCTTTGCCGCCCAATCCATAGGCAATATTTTCTTCGATGGAACAGTTGAAAAGAATAGGTTCCTGGCTCACTATACTAACCTGAAATTTTTCAGCAGAAATAAGTACCTTAGGAATCTATAACTTGTGAAAGCTGAAACACAGTCATTTCTATCTTTGAGGGGGGGGGGGGGGGGTAGGGAGCCTTAGGGCATGGACATGCTGAAGAATGGTATGGTGAATATTAGCTTCAAGAACTTTATATTAGTTCCAGTATTACCTTATGGTGTAGGTGCTTATGAGATATTTCAACCAGAGAAACCCCATTGAGCAAGATCTTCCCTTTAACAGGATCATAGAATCTCTCTATCAAATTTGCTATTGTAGTCTGCAGCAAAGAATTCATGAGTTCTGCCTCTTTTTGACGAACTATCGAAACTAAAATGGAACTTTAATGACACAGGATCTTACCTTTCCACCACCACTTGGACCAACCAGTGCAACCTTTGAACCAGATTGTAGTTTCATTGTTATACCCTGAATCAACAGAAGGTTTTCCCTTTTCTGTCAACAACCATTTTTGTTCGTGTAGGTACAAGATAAGAGGATATGTTCCTCACCTTGAGGACCATGTGGCTAGGACGGGATGGATAGGCAAACCAGACATCATCCAGTTCTACCTCTGCAGCTTGATCACTGTAACAAAAGCAACGATCATTTGTTTTAATCTTGTGGGATGTGACTGGCTATAGAAGCACAATCTGAATATGATAGTCACAATTTTGACTCTGATCATGAGAATCAGAGAGGTTAAGTACTTCATGCTGAAAGTTCTGATATGATGGAACAAAATATATTGTAACGACGAAGTGCATGGATGCATGTCAGAATTGAGGATACGAGAACAACATGATGCAGCAGGACAGGCCAGCTTTTGGCAAACATCAAAAGAAATGAATTTGCATTTACAATGCTAGAATGAACAAATGAAAACACCATCAAAATGCATGCTTTTATTTCTAAGACAGCTGGATATTTCATTATAGACAACTTTTAATCCTGAAAAGTTAAAAGGCATTTTCACATTGGTCACCAGTTGCATATTACCAGATGAGTTATCAAGCATCTGTTCATAAATTGTCTTCCTATGAAACTAATTATAGTGTATGCTACAATTCCTTACGAAGCTGTAATCTTTCAGCTGTAAAGAAGTATTGAACAACAAACTATTTGATTAGGAGAATAAAGGAACAAACCCCAATGGACATAGGTCTCCTGATTTTGGCATGGATGATGTGCGATCCAAGATCTGAAAAACACGTCTGCTGGCTCCAGCAGCTTTCATTGCTACAGTATATAATCCAGAAAGTCCAGATACGGATGATCCAACTGTAAGAATGTACAATTGTTTACATCAACAAAGGATCTAAGAAAGAAATTAATAAATGCTAAAATATTACATAAGTTATGGGGCATCAAAGGTAGATTTCACTTCGGACATTCATTAAAAGACAAAACTAGTGAGGAAGTCACCTGTTAAGCTATAGAGTATAAAGGATGTAAGAGCTCCAGGTGTCATCGCGCCTTGGATAGTCAGAGTGGCTCCATATATTACTACTACAATAACTGATAGAGTAGATGCAGCATTTAAGCTTCCAGAGAAAAGGCCAACCACTTTCTGCAGAAGAAAACACAAGATATCAGGTTTTCCTTCTCATCCTCTTGCCATCTCTCTCTCACACACACACACACTCTCTCCCTTCTTTTCTTGTCAGAGGTGGAAGAATTAAGCAACTCACAGCTTGTCCAAGCCCAAGATTTAAGGTCTCGTCAACTTTCTCCGAATAGCGTGAAATCTCATAATCTTCCTGCGCAAATGATCTCACTGTCCGTATGGCGCCAAAAGTTTCCTAAACACAAACTTCACCTTGATTACATGAGAATAAATTCTCACAATTGATAAAACTCTAGGATACTATGTTGCTTAGAATATTGAGAAACGAAGAAAAAAAAGTGAGGTGGTAAAGGATCAATATTTTTGAAAAACATTAAAGGATACATGGTAACTGCCAGCAAACATGTACTTCCCAGCAATGTGAATATTCACAAAACACTGCAAAAAGACCCCAGCAGCAACTTGAACTCAACAGAATTAAGTAACAAGACTTTGTAGTATCATTTCGTCGTTGATAGTTATCACACTGCTTCAGGGGAGTATAAATAACACGACTTCTCTTGGACGGCAATCAAGTGACGGCGCATTTATGAACTACTTTAGAACTAGTTCAAATGAAAAACTCCATGCAAACATTCATTTTCAGAGGATGTAATATTTAGTTTCTATAAGTTCCTTTCGAATTACAGTGGTTCATTGCTAGTGTTCCAAACAACGATCATTCTGTCAATGCAAATTTGGAAAGTCTACTTCCCAAGAACTTTAACTAGAATATCACAGTTTATTTAACATGCAGGAAGGAATATTAACAGAACCAGTTAACGTTACCATACTTTGTGTAGAAATGACTAACTATATGAGCTGAGTGACAAACCTCAGCAATGGACGAGGCTACTGCTGCAGCAGCTTGAGTTTTGTGGGAAAGCTCACGCATGTAGCGACCAAATCTGCGTACTGCAACTGATATGACTGGTACAACAGCTAGCGACAACACTAGATTTATATTATAAAAAATCAGTAAGAACATAAGATATAATAAAAAGAAGCTAGAAGGTAATAAGAAATCAAATACTATTTTTTCTTAAAAAGCTTTATCCCTTACATGTTAATTTCCATGATGTTTGAAACATAAACCCAAGACCAATAAATGCAGTAGCAAGATTCCTCAAAGCCTCTGAAAGATTAGTAGTTGCGGCATTCTTTATGATCTGGGTATCTTCAGATAGCCTACTGAGGAGCTCCCCAGTTCGAGTAACATCGAAGAAAGCTATCTCCTGAAGAATGCATTTGTCTTTCAGAAAAATCTCAAGATGGAAAGAAAACCAAGACCAACTCTAACAAAGTGAGAAAGATAAAACCCAATTAGAGGAAATTAGCCGGGAGTATGTATTTACCTGGTGAACAAGGTGACTTAGCAAGTTCTTTCTCAACCTGGCTACAACCCTTTCACTAGCAGAAGAGAATAACCATGCTCGAAGTGCTGTGCAAACAGAACTGAAAGAGGCAATTGTTGCAAAGTTAGACATTACAAAATGCAATTGAAGGGGAAACCCATAGTGGAGGGGCCAAGTGTCTCATTGTGCCCCCTTCCCCGTGAAAGCCTAGAATAGTAGAATACAAACTCCAAGCAATGATTCAGGTTACCGATAATTACATTGAAGATTTTCTTTAGCAGCATGAAAAGAGAGAAAAAGAAAGTTGGCCAAAAGTTGAAGGGAATACCCAATGATGACAATCAGAAAGATTTCAAGTATTGTGTTCTTGACTGCATTTAAAGCTTCTGATTTCTGTTCAGGTGTTTGGATATCACCTGAAACAATATCAATTATCTTTCCCCCAAATTTTGGCTGCAAAATTGAGCATTATAAAGTCAGCGTTAAGAAAATCTAGGAAATCCAACTTTTGCTTCAGTAGAAAAACAGTGAACTGAAAAAGAGGTACCTACAATCAAAATGCTTGATGTTGCTGCAAACAGCAAAGCAATTGTCGCCAATACCAAACTTCCTGCTTCAGGCTTTGCCTGCAAAACAGGTGCATGTTAAAAGTTTGATTCAACTCCAGTGTCCACACAGTTTGTCAAACTACAGACACAAACAATATCCACTTACAAGTGAAATAACTCTGCCAAATCCAACATTTGGTGCCTGAAGATGAAGATGACGTTAGCTACTTGTACACAACAATGGTTAGTACTATACATGACTTGAAACATGAAAACAAAACTTAAAGTTACCGGAACAGAATCACCATGCTCAAGGTCTCCCAGCTGACCATCTCCAGCATCATTTCTCTTTCTCCCTAACTATTAAGACGACACGAACAATAAAAACCAAAAAATAAATCTGCTAAAATTCAAATCATCTCCTGGCCCAACAAAATTCTCAAAGCTACTAATGTGATACTCCCCACCATTAGCACTACATGGTCAATGATTATGAATCTAAAATAAGTTATAACATAGATACACCTTTCTACGCAGTAAACTTCAAATTGGACAAGAAGATCAATGGATTAAGTCCAGTTTCAATTACCATGTACATGTTCTAACAAAACTAAACACCCAGAAGCCTATGAACCATAAAACCCCATGCAAATACATACAATCAGAACTTGGGCTAATTAATTTAGTAACAATATCGAACATCATGACCTAACAACATCAATTCGCAGAAAATTTCCAACTCCTACGATGTGACACAGTAAAACAAGCGCTCCAAACGCAAATTAGCTATAATTCAACAAATCTATGAACACAAATTCGCTAAAACCCAACAAAGAAAAGGGAATTTTATAGTTAATAAACAAAAATAGAAGTTATAAGAAAGTAGAAAGAAAAAAAAAAAACATAAAAACTCACCGCATGTCTGTCTAACAAAGGAGTTCTGGCATTACCGAAGCCATGGCCGTCCATGGATTAATTGTGAGTGGAAGTGTGGTGGTCACAGGTAGAGCTTTTCAAAAATGGAAGAAAGTATGAGAGTGAATGGTGAAATGGGTGGTGAGTTTTATATTTGTATTTTTGTATAGACTATATATATATAATTTGTCGTATAGCATTATATTAGTGGGGGACTTTCTTGGAGATCAAGACGCAAGACTCCATGGTCGACTTGCTGTGAATAAAGACAAATTCTATTTAGGTGATTGCTTATGTCATTTGCAAGACTATGGAGATTTAACAATTTTGTCACACTGGCAGCTGTTCTCAAAAATTGCCACAAATCTCCATATTTTATTTTTCTATATAAATATTGCCTTATAATTTAAAAAGTATAAAATAAATAATATAATTTAGACGGTAAGATGTGGAGGATACAAATTAAGGTAAAAGAGTTGTTGGCATGAGGATGTTCATACTAGTAGTTAGGAATGTATTGACGACTTGTTCATTTTAGTAATTGTCACTTGTCATATAGCTTTTGTAATTTCTTGTTCTTCGTTTGATCATAGTACTTTTTTTTGTTGTAGTACTACCATCTGTTGTTTTATTACTCCTTGTTGCTTTTTTTATTTTTTATTTATTTTTTTAGATTGTTTTTATCTTGAGTTATATGAAACAATTATTTAACTTTTGAGATAAAAAGGACAACACACTCTGTACATTTTACTTGGAACTCAATTTTATAAGATTATCGTGTGATTTACTACTTTATTGTGTATAAGCCACAGGAAAATTAGCGACAGTTTACTACAAGTGGCTGAAAGTAAATTGAAATGAGTTGCTTCCTTAAACAGACCGATATAAGTCGTTAAAAATTGCTTGTGTGGGCCCGACCCGGCCTGCATTTGTTAGTTGTGATCCTTTTGACTTTTCAGCATCTTTTCCATCAAATAACTAGCTAAATTGTTCCATTTAGACTATTGAATAAACGGAGTAGTTAATAAGACATGGAAATGGCTTATAATTTGTAATGAGTAGTTGCTAAGAAATTCCATACAGTCTTGTTCAAAAAGAACATTCATTCTCACTAGTCATTTGTACTATTCCCTCGGTTCAACAATAGTTGTCTACTATTAACTTGACATACGTCATAAGAAACAATAAATAATAGGGTAATATTATTATATCATCATTTAACTTTATTAAATTTAATGTTATGAAAAATGTGTTAGATGATAAACAATATTTAATAGTAAGGGTAAAATAGACACAAAAGCTAGGTAAATTATCTCCTCCTGATTTTCTAAGTTGGACAAATATTATTAGTATAGTGGACAACTATTGTTAAATGGAGAGAGTATTTTCCACGTGGCGTACGACTTTTTAACTAAATAATAATAATTTATTAGCCTACAGGAATAGCATATTTCATGCTTATCCACTATTTACTTCAAAAATTAGGCCTATTAGAATAATATGGTATCTTCAAAGATACCATGAAATGAATGAACATCTGTTTGGAATTGGGCCTCATCCTAATTAAACAGCAAAATTACATGCAGGCCCGTTGTTATGTTTTGCATGGGGTGTCTAATATGCAGGTCGGACTGAATTTGAAAAATGTTAAAATGAGATGGGGGTTGATAAATGGATGAATTATAAACTCGTTTAAATATTAATTTTTTTATATATTGTTTGAATACCTAATAAAAACTTACTTATATTATCTGAGCTGCATATTAGTCCAGTTTTAAAGTAAGTTGATCAAAATAAACGGGTTATTAACCCGTTTAAATATTAAAAAATTATACGGATCATGATTTTATTGGCTGGACTAGTTGCGAGTATTGGACCCGGTATGTCCAAAGGATTTCTGTTCAACATCTCTGGGTTTGCTGGTCCATCCCACAAGCCCATATAATGTGCACCCTATACTTTTTGTCACAACTAAGTTGCAAATGTTCTGCACAAACTTTTCATATCAAGAAGAAGAAATGGAACGGTTGAAAAAAAAGTCAAAAATGTTGATTTAAATAAGTTAGTGGAATTTTCATTTGAAAGACTGGTGTTTAATTGTTTATTCCATTAACAAAAATTTCATTTACTTACACGGTTTATCTTTTAAAAGGATTGATCTTTAATTTTTTATGCATTAAAATTAAATTTATGTCTAGCGAGGCATAAATTCTTTGAAGCGCGGAGACAAAAATACTCATGGAGGGGAACTTCACCATGGAGACAAAAGTACAATTAATGTTGTAGGGTAGAATGAAAATGATTTTTTTTGTATCAAAGTGTGAAATATGATAAGTATTTGCCCAAAGTGGCTAATTGACCCTTCTCCAAGCTACCAACTTCAAATGCATGAGATCTCAACATGCCTCATTTGCCTAAACATTATCAAAAGTTGTACCAACCAATTTATTTTTCTCACTCTCCTGATTTATATATTGGAATTCCTAATTACGCATATAGTATCAGTCATTTTACTTTTTTGGTTTTATATGAATAATAATAGAAAACTCATTTGATTTGGTAATTAAATAGATTATTAATTTAATAAGAGTTGAGTAGGTTAGGTTTGATATAGTTGTTCAATGTATTTTGACCCAACTCATCCTAGCCCGAGCCATTCCTAATGGATTAATAATTTATCTATTTGTAAACTCATTTCATTTTCATCCGTCTAATTAAATTCAGTCAAATTCGCTCATCTAACACTCCTAAACAAATTTACGGTTCATCTGAATTTCTTATGTTGGAAAATTACAGTGCATATGTAAGGTCAAAAAAAATCATTGATGCATATATATACATATAGTAAATGTTAAATTACCTTTATTTTATTTTATTTTATATTTTATTTCTTTACGTTTGGCTTGATGAAACTGGAAAATACTTTTTAGAAAGATTGACCTAATATAAACGACTTCTCTAACACAAACCAAAACACTTCACAAATTATTTTAAAATCGCTTTTCCTTCTGCCTCAATTTATATAAAGAGTTTAAATTTCTAGAGTGAAAAGAATTAAATTCGACCATAGATTCGGACATATGATCTAGTATTTTTTATACATAATCAAATTAAAATTTCCCACTCAATCCACATGCACTAACTAATCCACAAATCATAAGAAGCCGACAAGATCACTTCCACTTGATTAAAAAGCTTATGAATAATTGGAAGCAAATCTTTATCTAAAATTGGAAGAACAAAAGTAAATCTTCTTTGGAATGTTGTCTTGGTAACATTAGGCCAAACGTAAATTATTAAATTTAACTTAACACACAAGTATACATCAAACATGTTAAATATGAGATTTGTCTCCATCAAAGTTGGAATCTAATAATTAAGTGTTTATAAAAAGGGTAGGAATATAAATCGGAAATAAAGGTGATGCATACTATAATTAAGAGTGCTTAGCAGCTGTATTACAAGTCTGCTATCTATACTATTGTTGTCACGAGACGAGCTAGAATATTATACTCGGACTCGATCGAATTCAGTAATTTTAATTTTATATTTTTATTAAAAAGTTTATTAAATATGCATATTAGTTAAATTTAGAATCTCATTAGTAATATCGGATATTGGCAATGGCGTAGCCATATATAGTGACATATGATCCGTTAACATAGTCAATTTATATGATATATATAAAAAATTATACTAAATATGTTGGTTATAATTAGAAATTATTCTATATACTTATTTATTAAATTTTGAATATCCGTAGCATAATCCTGATTTCACCACCACTGGATATTAGATAGAAGGGTTTGATGAGGTGGTTGAACACCGGCCTCCACCTCCGATCCAACCCTAATGTTATTGGTTCAAGTTAGCAAGGAAGCGAAAAAAAAGAAGAAGAGTTTTTAGGGAGATTTAAAATAAAATACCCTAGATATTACTATAATTTTTGAAGTTAGAAATCATGATTTCATCTTATTACTTAAAGAATAATTTCTCCAATAGAGAATAATTCAACAAAAGAATTCTTTACCCCATTATTTCTTTTCATTATAAAATTTTGCTTGGATACAAATTTATATATTTTCATCAAAAAAGCGTTGGAAGTTGGTGTGTGTGGCTGCCCCAATAAAGCACCAAGCCCTTGATTTTTTTGGTTATAGCCTATAGGAACCGCTTTTTATTTTTTTTGGCATTTCATGGTGCTAGTTGGATCAAGAAATTGATTTGAAGTGAAGAAATCATACCCACAAAAATAAAGTTAGATTTGGATTCTCAAATTTATGCTGATGATGAGGCCTGTATAAAAATGGACTAGCAAAAGAAAAAGCAAATATTTGGATTATACTTTATAATTATTGAACTCCCTATATCTTACTTTGGAATTTAATTTAGATGGACTGTAATATAGGCTTTACATAAGGCTAGCTACGCAGGAGAATTATAGTAGGACGACTAATATATAGTATATAAGAAAAATAAAAAAATTGAACATGTTGCAAGTCTTAAAAAATAAATAACCATAGTCGCACTAATTATTACTTAATGGAATCTCAATTTTCTTATAAGATTTCGGACACTTACTCTCCTTTGATTATTTTTTGACGTGTGAATTAAGTCGAAGACTTATTCTAACTTAAATGCTCTAAAATTTTGAAGAAAGACCTCACAAACCTAATATTTGAATAATTATTTTATTTTTAAATTCTGAATTTGTTTCTCGGGACGGTCTTAATTTGGAAACTGTTGTTGTCAAAGAATGGGACCTGACTAGACAGGAGTCGACCATCATCAAAATTTGTTGTAAGTAGGAACATTGCAACTTGTGCCTTTTGATGAAGATATTATATTATGAACAACTTGCAACTTACTATTTTTTCCTTCTTTTTTCCTATTGGATTGATCATCAATTTTTATTGATGAGACTAAGCAAGTGGTGTCATTGGAACTTGTTGATCAGATATAGGATTTCGATTCCGATTCCTGGGTTAGATTAACAAGATTTTAGTTCGACTTAAAAATGAAAATTAAGTGATTTTCTAATAAAAAAATTCATAGTTGAATGATCATTTCAGACATTACCTCTTCGATCTTATACTACCCGATGAGTTTGTATAATCCGAAGCTTGAATTGAATTAATATTTTGCATTTTCAAGAAAATGAAATTTGTTTTAAAATATTGTAACTCAAAAATATCTTTTCTCTATTATTTATGTTTATAAATATATCAATACTAGTTATTGATGGGCTAAGACGTGCATAGTGTGTGTCAATAACTGGTACGGATAATAATAGGGTTTACAATCAAAATAGATATTTGTTAGCACATTTCTTTTCGATAGCTAGGTTTTTCCTAAATCCCGCATATATTTCAAGAAATCTACTTATAATATCTATAAGCGCCAATTTTTGTCGTAGACTCGTAGTGTAAACATCCCCCTCTCGCTACATGCTAGATCGGCGTATGAAATACTCCCCTCCGTTCCTTTTTATATGTCATCATTTTTTATAAATAGTTGGTCCATAATATTTGTTATTTCATAAAATCAATGCATAAATTATCATATTGTTCTTTTTTTACCGTTGTGAGTTATTAGCCTTAAAAATATATATTTGACCAACTTAGAAAAACTAAGTAAATGATTCATGTTCAATGGTTAAATTAATTCATATTCATTGATTGAAAACTTGAGTTCCAAAATAAATAAATAAGGTAGAATAGTAAACTTACTTAGTTTCTTAATGCACGTAAAATCCAAAATTGTGACATATAAATAGAAACGGAGGAGGGAGTAGTATTTCAATTTGAACCGTGACACTTTAAATACCTCATGATGGACCTTGCTAGAAGGGGGAATTTTTTCGCATTGAACTAAATGTCCGATTTGAGGTTAGATTAGAATTACATAGTTGCCAAGTCACCATCAAATTGACCTCTAAAAGGGACAAGCAATAACTTGATCGAGGTATATCTATAGTGTTTTTTCTTGATTCCAAGAGTCTATCATTAAACAACCTCACTTAATTGAGTATGATAGTGTTAAGGTATATCTCGAAAACAAGGATAAGATATATGTGCTTCCTCTACCTTCTTCATATGTCACTCGTGAGACTACATTGAGTATAATATTATTAAGGTACATCTATAACGTACCACCAAGAATGATGCATAAGTTAAAACAAAGCAAATAGGTTGCGCAAAGTAACCTTAAAGAAGGATTGAAAGAGAAAGAATAAGGAAGTCAACCACGGGCACATTCTTGAAAAAGACTAGGGACGATGATAACAACATTAACCATATTGCTTGGGATTTTTTTTCGTTTAAATGTTTGTCTTTTTATTAACTTTATCTTCTATTTTGATGATTAAAAGTCCTTATTTGTAGATGACAATAATGTCACGTCTTTAAGCACGTACATTGTGCGGCACTTTGATAATTAATACTTATGATTTTGCTTTGTCAAATCAACCAAAGCCGTTAAAAATTACTACTAAGGGTCGTTTAGTCAGAAATAAGTTATTCTCATCATGTGCATTACTATGACATAAATGATAGAATAAGTTATCCAACATGACCCTAAACCTTTATTCCTAAACTATTCATTTTTATCCATCACTCACACCGAACAACTCCTAAGGTTATGGAGAGAATGCCATAGAAAGTCTCCATTAAAGAGATATCATTCATAATTATAAAACACTTTATCGATCAAAAGCTAATTTTCAACGTGATAAAAGTATGTGTCAAGTGACACTTAAGTGGGGTGATGAAATTACGAGTCATCACATTAAGTTGAAAACATTGCCAAAAGCAATTGTGGAAGGGAGAAAAATTCTTGAAACAGCAACCATTTGTAAAGAAATGGGTACGTACAACTATCAATTAAAATAGCAATAATTCTGATTACGGTTCATAGACAATCATAAGAGGCTCAAAAAAAATAATCAAGAGGATATTTATTTATATATATACACGTGCAAAAAAATAGGTGGTAATTTTAACTTTTATATATGTGGTGGAGCATGATTAAATACAAATTACTATTTTCGTCCGTAAGTTTTCCCCCTGCTTTGGAATGATTTGCACTTGGCTGTGAAAACTTCCTACTAAATTAACTTTGTCTAGTATGTAAAAATGTATTCTACATGAGTCACTACATTGTTATGAAGGACAATAATTTCATATAAAAAAAAAATACTTTGTTTCAAATTATTTGTCGGTTTGACTAAACAACTAAGAGATACGTAATATATATCAAAATGTCTTTGAATGTTGTAATCTTAAATATTTTATACATGGTTTTGATATAAAGAGTTACTAAATATAAAAAGTGATATTTTTTAAAAATAAATTGAAACATAAGGAATAACATTTAAAATAAAAGAGATTGGAAGGAATAACGTTTAAAAGAGTATATTGTTTCATGAGATGTTGAGACTAAATTGTGTGTCTTTTGCTTCATCAACGAGGTAGGGACCAAAATTGAGGGGGTAAGTGTTTGAAAATAGATAAATATTAAGTTAAGGTAGACATCAACTTAGTATCCAATGAGAGTACTAGACACAAGGTGAGAAACCAAATATAGTAATTAATTAGCATATATATATATTTATATATTATACGGATTTTATAGCTTATTTAGCTTTCATAATTTGCTAGGACTAGAATTTACTAGTAGTTAACTTGCCCTCCTTTTTATTCTTGCTAATCATGAATAGAAGTAGACATGTAACAAATCATATACAATTAAAAAGGAAACCATCTTTTTGTAGTATTTTTGGTGCAACTCGATCGTGAGTATCTAAAGTTAATAAAATAAATCAATCTAGTACTCAAATTTAACAGTAATAGAATTTATAGAGTAGGTATTAATAAAGATAATTATGCTTCTAAAATGTGATTGAAAGTTTAAAAGCCATTTCTTTCGCCACTAAACTTTATATTAGCCTGTGATCATCAAGAAAATAAGTGAATATTAATTATCTTTCTTGATATTGAACAGTACGCCGCATAATGCATATTTTTTATTTTCTCTATTTATAGTACGATTTGATACTCACAAAAAACTGAAGATATACGACAAATTCAACAAAATATAATTTAAAAATACAAAATTATTCCTCCAGTTTTTGTTTTTTTTAAACATGTGGTTGTTTTTGACTTGTCAATCATTGTTATGACGCTTAAAGAATATAATTTAAGACCAGTGAAAAAAATTTAAGTTACACATTTTAAAAAAAATAAAATATGTTACTACATAAAATAAATTTAGTATTTTATTTTTTTTTAAATTAGAGACTTAGGACCGTTTTGGTCCAAGAATATGTGGAAAAAACATAGGAAGTGATGATTGGTCATATAATCTCAAATTTTCAAATGCTAGAGTATTTGGGTCAAGTTCTAATATTTGGAAATTTTAAAAAATTCAAAAATAACCCCAAACTTTTATATTTATAAAAAAATATTCATTATTAATTAATTTCAACTAATAATTGTTACAAACTCCTTCGGAAAAGTTTGAGTGATAAAATTGTGAAACATGAATAATTTGTGTTTAATGAGTTATAATTATAACTGAATAAGTTACAAGTTTGATTATATATGATTAATATATTATCTTGTCTATATTATTATTTTGTTATTGTTGATTGTTATCAATTATATAATAAGGTTATTTTTAACAGAATATATTCATATATAAATTTTTAGGACTTATGGACATAAATCATTTTCTTTGAAATAATCAAATATTTTTAGGTCAAAGACGTGGTGAAACTTCACCCAAATATAATTTGCCATGAATATTTTAAAACTTAGGGCCAAACAAACTTTGAATGTTTAATATGAAAAAAAAAATTTTTTTTTTTTTTTATTGGAAGTCATTATTTTAAAATATTAAATTAATTGAGCTCGAATATAAATATGAGATTCAAAATAAATGAGTGAGTGAGTTGACTATAGGACAATTGTAGTGTGTAGAGTGTACTTTAAGATGTCTGTGGCATTTGTCTCCCCCCTGCAATAAGTTGATGGTACAACACAATCTCCATAGGCCCAGTTTCAGGATCCTTTGTAGGCTGCTCAGTTACACGTATCTCATTACACATCAACCAGTTCATTCGTTTTCAACTAGACTAGCTAGAAAATGTCTCATTCACCAAAATTACACCGACGGTCTTAAAAATATACTTTTACTTGATTAATTACGTTATATCATATAATTTTTTAAGAGAAGCATGAGATTATTCATAAAAATTCGGCATGAAACGCTAAATTTGAAATTCAATTACATTTGGAGCGTTAAAAAAAAAAAAAAAAAAACTTTTAGCATTTTATTACAGGCTGTATTAATAGAGTAGTAAATTACTATTGGATAATAGAGGTAAAAAAGTGTAGTTTATTGGTGACTTGAAGATGATCGATTGCAGAAGATTTATAGTCCTCGCAAATCGAAAAACAGCAGACATGTGTTTGGACCAATTCTAGTGAAGAAAAAACCTTTTTAGTACAAAAGGCAACTATTCTGCACTGCCATTTGCCAACCTGGGTGGTGACTACCTTGAAACAAGAGATACATAAAACACCGTAATATAATAGGGCAATGGTGGGTGGTTGGTTGTTGTAACTGCTAACAAAGAAATGAATAATTACTCGTGTTGGGTATAAGGAAAAATATTTTTAAGTTGGAATTTAGTTTTGTTTGGCCATAATTTTTGCAGTTTTATTCTTCATTTAGATATATTTTTTTGGAAATATAATTTAAAAGTCACTTGTCACGTATACTTCATCGTTATAAAAATTACTTATATATATTATTTTCATCTAATTAAAGTGAAAAAAATATATTCTACATTTATTTATTTATTATTTTTTATTTTATAAAATTCATGTTGGGACATTTATCTAGCAAAGTTAATGGGAGGTTTTTTCACTCCTAAACTATTTTTTTTTTGACTTTTTTATTATCATTATTTGAGTTTTTTTTAAAAAATTTTTTTGTTTATAAAAATAGGAGAAATAAAAAGAAAGAAATAAGAATAAAAAAGGAGAAAAAAGTAAGAAAATATTGTAAGCTTTATTTTTTTAGCTATATTATAATTTTAAATTATTTTTTTAAACTTTATTGCAATTTAAAATTAAATATTTAAAGCTATATTATATTTTAATACCCTTATGTTGAAGAGACAGATTCAATGTTAATAATAAAAAGAACATTAATAATTATTTCTTTAATTTTCATTTAGTTGTTAGGCATATGAAAAATAGTTATTTTGGAATCTTTTAAAAAAAGCCTTTTAAATTATTCTAGAAATAATGGTGACATAAATAAAGATATACTAAAATATAATAAAATATGTTAGTCAAATTTTATTTTCATTATTTTTTTCCTTAAGGATCATACAAAATCTAATCTGCTGCTAAATGAAAATGGAGGGCGTATAATAATATTGCTTTATATATTTAGTTTTTATAATCTTGGTACTAGGTCAGTGCCTTAAAAAGTTTCGAGTAGAAATTATTCAATTAAATTCATCTTGTCACAAAAAAAATTAATAAAAAATCATTTTCTTGGAGGGGTGCCATTATTTCTACTAATAATCAAGTATCAACTGTTGTCATTAAATTCATCAAAGCAGCACAATTTGCAAATTAAGAATCATACCTCTATAAATGCTCAAGGAAAATGAGATTTAAAGCCTAGATGACATTTGTTATTGATATCCAAAAAAAAAAATTGTGAATTTTATGATTATTTTTCCTTTAAAATAGTAATGGTTTTTTAAAAAAAAGAAGATACAAAAGTTTATTAATAAAAAAAACGAAAAAACTATCAACTTTTTACATTAATATTTTAGAATTTTTAAACTAAATATTTCAAATTTATTTTTAATAAATTATTTTTTTATAACAATATCTAAGGTAATGTATTGCAAACAAATGAGTAATATCTTATTAGTTAGAATTAATGTTTAATATTAAATAATACATGATCACTATGTGAAATTAGTCAAAAACAAGTACAAGCACCCATAAAATAAAAGGACAAGTTTAAATTATTGTTGTGTATATATATATTTAAAAAAATTGTTAAAATTTAATTTTAGATATTTATTTTATTAAAACGTACACTCACAATCTACTCAAATATGAGATTTCAATAGATATATTTCACTCTCATCAAATAGAAAGCAGATCCATTTGTTGGCAACATCATAGAAAGATTTACATTGAAGCTAGTTGATATTATTGATAAATATGAAATAGGATAGTGTGTTAGGAACATCATAATAGAATTCTAATGGAAGTCTCTTGGTATTAAATAGTATTGATACCTTCATTCATGTTTGATCAACAAAATATAACTCTTTATCATGTGCCATTACTTTTTTTGACAAAATCGATAATTACCCCTCATTTAATATGAGATTTCAATGAAAATATTCTTCTTAAATAAAAGAATTTCTAAATGGTCAGAAAATTTGGTACTAATACTATTTAATATTTTTTTAGAAAATACTTTTCATTTTATACCCTTTTTTGTCAAAAGATAATGTCACTTCTCTATGTTTAATAATTAATAATTAATAATTAATAATATAATATATTTTACCTTAGGGTATGTTCGATAGAACATAATTTTCATAAAGATTTATTTTACAAAATAAAAATAGATATTTCACTCTTTTTTCCAATGTTCAATATGTAGAGAAAAAACATTACATTAAAAAAATTTATAAATAAAACAAATGCTATTGGAGGGGAGAGTGGAAGTATGGGGTGATGGCCTATGGGGCTAAGGGCCGTTTGATTTGAATACAAGTTATGTTGTAATTAGTTGTGCAAGGATAAGCTATATTGTGATAGGTTATGTTGATATTAGTCATTAGTTTATCGCTCGTTTGGTTTGTCATATTCAAACTTATATCAATTGCATAATTTTTAAGAATAAGTTGTTTGTTAACCTTATTTAGTTTATCTTTCATATGTTTTCTTTGCGGGCTTTAGTTATTCATTCTTAAAAATAAAATTTTCATCTTATTTAGCTTAAATATTTTTGCGTGTGCATTTTCATGATTGTATCGTGCATTTTTAAAATTAAGTTTTCATCTTATTTAACTTTAAAAAAATAAAAAATCATCTTATTTATCTTTAAAATAAAATTTTCCATCTTATATAGCTTAAAAATAAAATTTTCATCTTATTTAGTTCAAAAATAAATCTTCCATTTTATTTAGGGAAAAAAGTTTGAAATATATCCGAACTTTGATCGAAATTGCTGAAACAATCTCAAACTTTGGGCAGGACCTATTATTAAAAAGTCTTATCCAAAGTTTGAGATGGTTACAGCAATTTCAGCCAAAGTTCGGATATATTTCAGACCTATTTCCCTTTTATTTAGCTTAAAAATAAAACTTTCATTTTAAATTTATTAAAGTAAGAGAAATTTTATTATTAAAGTTATCTACCTTTTAATTGATATATAGAATATAATTTTTAAGTGAGTAATAAACTACTTAATTAAAAATATGTAATTTACTAGTGGAGTGAACATTTATAGAGTAATCGAAATATAAATAAACATAAGAACTAGGCAAATAAATCCAACTTATAATATAATCATAAATAAAAATTGTATTTATAAAATGTAACGTTTTAATAGAAAAATATGGTCATAAAAACAACGAATAATTAAGGTTGTGAATGTTATTATAAGTGTTGTTAAAAATTATGTTAATATACATGAATATAAAAGTAGTGTATAAAATAGAGTTTAAGATGGGTATTTTTGTATTTTTACATTCCATCCCTAAGAGGGATAACTTATATAAAACTGTTAATCCTGGGATAAGTTATTTCGGCTTTTACAACCAACAAAAGATTAAATGTCACTCAAAAGTTATTCCGAGATTAACTTCTCTTATCCATCGCACCAAACGATCCCTTAAGTGTTGTGGAGATGAAGTTAAGATGATCTACGTTGCAGTTAAAATTGACACAAACAATAAGAAATGTAACTTGTGAAACTCGTTTACTCTCGTTTCACAAGAATCATTTTTTATTATTATTTTAATGAACTTAAAAAAAAAAAAAATCAATAATTTTGACTAACCAATCATTGAATTTTTTAAAAATATTTTCTTCATTCTAGACACGTTTAATATTTATAATCACACAAATATTTATTATTTATTTTAGAATATACGGCATAAATCAAGTAAACTATCATCATACAAAATGAGCTGATGGATTAGTCTTTGAGATTGTCTGATTTAAGACCACAAGAATTAACAAAATTCTTAAATTTTACGTTAAATATAAATTAAATGAAAATAAAAAAATAATTAAACTTTAGATAATTAATTCGCTGCATTTCCTAATATACCGACTTAACACTAATCATAAATCAATTTATTTTTTGATAAAAAATTTTTTCCTCTAAATAAAATTTTATGAAGCACGAATTTCGAATCATTGAATGTTAATATAAATATCGAACATCGTGGAAGAGCAAACGGACGCACGATAAACCTACCCATAAGTTTTGGAAGGCGGACCCATTACTCAGACGAAGAATTACCAGAAACGCCTCCTCCCCACTTTCTACCTGTTACCTCCTCGTGCCCAGCAATTAACTGTTTTTCTTTATTTCTTTTATTTATTACATTCATACTATTTGACATGATTTATTGTTAATTAGAGAAGTTTAAAATATTCCTCAGCTATTTAAATTGATACAAAATTAGCATTCATTTACATTTTAGTCCCAATTATTCCTAATGTCAATTTTTTTGTTTAAAAATATCTTATATTTGAAGGATCATACTCATAAAGTTTGATGAATAGCATAATATATAAAATCTCATAATTTAACGGTATTTAAAACCTTTTATTCCGTTATGATTATTTAAAATTACTTAATATACGAGATGATATGATTGATTTGATTTTGAAAAATTAGAAATAAAAAAAAAAGGTTAGTTCTCTACTCTCTAGTTTTCTACACTCTTCTCCGCCGCTTCTTCACTTTCTCTCTCTTCCATTTTTTTTATTTGGATCTGTCCACACACTATTTTAAATTTAGTTTTCCAGTTTATGATAAAAGAAGGGAGAAAAATAACGATGACATTTCTACATAAATAATTAGTTCAATAAAAAATGATTTCATTAAGCAAATGTATGTATACTACATTTTCCTTTTGTGCGTTTCAAAATTCAAAATAAAAGAATAAAAATAATCATTTCTCATATCACCACCCCATCCTACTACTATAATAATACAAATTAAAAGAATATGAACATGTGAGTTAATTTCAAGTTTGAGTCCCGAATATCCTAATTAAAAGTAAAAACTTTTTTTAAAAAAATAAATAAAAAGACGAAATGTACAAGACATTTGGATAATTAATAGAAAGTTTTATATTAATAAAAAATAAATAAGTTGGATTTCCATTTATGAGTTGGATTATAATAAATTGAGGGTGGGGGTTGATTTAAAATATGCCAAGAGGAAGATATCATAAAATTAATTATATTGTGTAATTACAAGCTGATTACTTCTTCATTTCTATTTAATTATAAAGTAATCAGCTTGTACCAACAATTCACACTCCCCTGTGAATTGGAGAATGTAATTACATTCAATTACAGCAAATCCAATTATCAGGATGACCTTCTAATTGTTGGTCAAATACATAGTTTCAAGACTAATAACTATCAAAGGTAAAATAATATCATTTATGCATTGATTTTATAAAATAACAAGTATTAAAGAAGATGTATTTAATTTTTAATAAGGACGACATATAAATAGTAACAAATAGAGTATTATTATTAGAACATTCTATATGTTCCCATAAATAAATACAAAAAATATTTAAAACATGCAACACACATGTACCTAAAGTCAATTTCAAATAAAGAGTCTATATTTATATTTCGTACTTTTTATTTATAGTGTGTAGTATTATCAAAAAAAAAAAAAAAAAAAAAACCTTTAATTTTACATAGTAATATAATTGCTAATATTTATATTAGACAAGAGTAATTCTAGATAATAAGATATTAGTCATTATTTGTAAAATAATATCATGTATAAATTTGTTATATAATTTTATCTACTAATACAAAGATGCTTGGTAATTTAATTCGGACTCTACTCAACTGACTAGAAAATAAAAGAGAAAAAATTTGCCCCCACTTATGATTACAACGTATTCTCTTTTCGCCTTCATTCTTTTTGCCCTCAAATCTATATTTCTGGCCTTATATTGTTTTCTACAAATATTATGTGCTTCCAATAAAATATACCATCGAATAAATTTTCACTAAAAAATAAATAAAAAGTAGAGAACGAAAAACAAAATGCCATAATTATTAAAAGTATGCATAGATACATATATCAACTTAGCTTTATGTGTTGCACGAATTTTTTTTTATCTATGAGAGGGACCAAAAGGTCGATACTCTTATATTGAGGTCCCAAAGAGATCAATTTATTGATAATGATAAAAATCATATTATAATTATGTTTTTTAGTTTTCAATTAGTTGTCATTTATACTAAAAATAATTATTTGTAAGATTTTTATTCAACTTCACTTTTTTAATATAAATTATTTTAGAATCAAGAGCCAAGTAAATTAACAAACACGTATAAAAAATATATTAGTTCTTAAATAATTTTACTGTATCCTACTATTACTAAACGGGAACAGGGGAGTACTATAATTTTTTTGTAGTCTTGGTTCGAGTTTGGCGCCTTAAATTTATTGGAAAATAATTATTTTGTAAAAAAAAAAAAAAAAAACTTAATAAGAAAATATGTATAAATTTCACATGGTGGAATATTTTTACAATTTTTTTCCAAAGGCATTATGTAATCTGAAGAGAAAAAGATATTTTCTCGAAGGCGTATGAGTATAATTAATAAACTTCTATTTTTATAACTATTGGAATAATGTCCAATTGAATTTTCACCAGATCGTTTGGTTGATAGATTAATTATATGTAAACTGTAATGCATAAATTGTTTGAGTTAAGAATTAATACTACAGAGAAAGTGTTATGTGAAAGATAAATAATATAAAGATTTTTAATTGATGAATAAATATAAACTCCGAATTATTATACAATGTTACTATTTTTTTTTTCCGGTTAGTTACTTAGTTATTTGACATATTCTTTTTAACGACAATCTATAGAAAATGATTCTTCTATGTGGAGTGACTTAAAAATAAGGTTAGTATATATTATGCAAATGATAGAGTAATATAAATAACTAAACATCGTGTAATTTTCATTCCTTCCAACAAAAGACCTCCAACTATTCGAACCAAAAAGTAATGCATTCCAATCCAAAGTCAAAATTGCCCCTAGTTGAGTGTACTTTACTTGGATAAAAAGAAAGAGTATTACAAATTGTATATTAATTTAAGAGAAAAGACATAAAGTCATCACTGAAATTGTCTCGAATTTTTAAAAAAATATTTTAACTTTGAGGACGTCCTATTACCCCACAAAAGTATTGAATATTTTTGTAAAAGGATCATTTTGACCCATTTTCTCATTATGTTTGTGAACACGCACATGATACGCGTGAAGGTCTGGTTTTATTGCCAAAAACCAATTAAAAAGTGCCACATTTCAGTTATTTTCTTTATTAATTATTTACTCCATTCAAATTCACCATCTTTCCCAACAAAAGAGTTGTAGGTACTCTCTGATGAACTGATGAAGTCAACACAAGGTATGAATTCGTTTTACTTTCCCGTCGAAATAGTTACTTCGAAGTTTTTCAAAGTTTAATTTATTCTTAATTTCATTTAGTTTTGAGAACCGAAAAATCAAACCAAAATCTCAAATCAGCTGTTTTTTCGGGAGGATCAACATTGACCTGAGACTTATCTACTTCTGAACTTTGATAGGCGGCGTCATCATCGGGGTCGCGAGATGGGGTCAAACTTGTCCATGAATGATTGAGCTTTATGAAGCCACGGTTTGAAAGCAAGATCAATCGCCAGCCACCCAAAATTCAGGGCTCCGAATACCATTGTTGTCGATTTCAACCAGTTACTCTTTGCCATTGAGACCAGAAACAACTTTTTCGATGAGGGTTTTAGTTTGCAGCTGAGACGATTTGCTATTGTTACTATTCTAAGCTATTGCCTTCAATTTCTTGTTTAATAAGCCAGTCCTTCGAGAAATTTGACCAACAAACGTAAAAAATGCAGGAGATGATCTTCAACAATGCCTATGATTGAAGAAAACAAAGAGAGAAACTAAGAAATGAAAATGGTGAATACGAGTTCTCTTTTTTAAAACGATTCGGGTCGGGTTGGGTTTGAAGAAATTAATTTCAATTAAATTAGTTAAAAGAGTGAGTATCACGTCCATGTTCACAGTAGTGAAAATTGTCAAAATGGTTATTTTACAAAGATATTCAATATTTTTGTGGGGCAATAGGACGTCTTCAAAGTTAAAGTGTCTTTATGAAAATTCGGAACAACTTTAATGGTGACTTTATGTCTTTTCTCTTAATTTAAAGTAACAACTACAAGATATCTATTAAAATCTCACAAGTAAAATCTGAGAGATTAGAATGTTCGCAAATTTTACTATTATATAACGAAGGTAAAATGATTGTTTCCATACGACTCAAGTGTAATAAATTCCAGTATAAAGAAGAAGAAGACAATGAAAAGATTAGTACAAAATAGTCAAAACAACAATAAAATCATGTGATAGTGAAATACCATAAACAACAATCTAAGACGACTATTTATGAAAAAACTAATTAATAAACTATGAAAAAAATAAAAACAAGAATTAGAGTAACATAAGTAGTACAATCGCAAATACCAGTCATTCTAAGCAAGACAATACTATACTATGCACTACCATTCTACCTTGATACGTGTCATCCTTCCATCTAGGATCATGTATTCAGTAACCTAAAGTTATGTATATCACCTCTTCTCAATACTTTTTTGACCTATATCTACCCTCTGTAACCAACTTCTCATTGGTGCGTCTATGCATCTCTTCTTCACATGTCCAAATCATCCCCGTCTCGCTTCCCTCATCTTGTCCATCATGGAGGCCACATCTATTTTATTCTGGATATCCTCATTTCTAATCTTATTGTTGCCTGTTTGGCCACACATCCACCTCAACATCCTCATCTTTGCAACATGCATCTTTGAGACATGAGATTAATTTCTTGACTAGTCAACATACAATTTCATACAACAATGTCTGTCTAACTGCCACTATATATATAAAACTTATCTTTAAATTTTGAAAGTACATTTTTATCACACAAGACTCTAGAGGCTATCCACTTTCCACACTGTACCAATACATTGGTGTGTCAAGCCTCACTTCCACGCCTACCTCATGCATCACTTCATTAAATTTGAACTTTATATAGTCTATCTTACTCTCTCTCTACTCGAACCCTTTAATATCCAAAGCCTTGTCTCCACATCTCTAACTTATCATTCACTCTATTGTGTGTTTCATCAATCAATACTATGTTATCCACAAAAACATACACCATGACACCTCATTTGAATTTTTAAATTTATTTTTTATCATATTAACATAAGAAAACAATTTATATTACTTATCAAATAATTTTTAAATATCTTAAATTTTAATTTTAAAAACATCAAGTTCATCTAATCATTTATCTTTAAAAATTAATTTAATAAACTCTATTTTTTTTTAAAGAAGCACCACATAAACTAGACTTAAAAGAGTTTTTTTTTCCCTTCCAAATAGTTGAACTTGCATAGTTCTTTAAGAAAAAAGTTAATAGTATCATTCAGTATTTTAAATTTTCTTTTTTTAGTATAAAAAATAATTTATTAAAAAGTATAATTAATTTTTGTTATTAACTCTCTATTTAACCGTTATCTCACGCTCTTGGTCTTCTCCACACCTCCACTGCCACCTTCTCCTCTCCACTTCCCCTCTCTCTCTCTCTCTCCAAAACAGAATTCACATCTTAACTACTCGGCACCTGCATAAACTAAGCAATCTTTGAAGCTCAGAAATGTATTCTGAATACTCTCTTCTCTTCATTCCTTCAACTGCCGTGCTCAACTTAGAGCTTCTTTTCTTTTTTCTCCTCTTTCTTGCGGTTTTCGCGTTCTGGCTTACCCCTGGTGGTCTTGCTTGGTCTTTTTCTAAAGCTCGTGTCTCCATTCCTGGACCCTCTGGTTTACCTGTTCTCGGGTTGGTCTTAACTTTCACTGGTTCGTTAACTCATAGACTGCTTGCGAAGCTCTCTAATGGCTCGAAAGCTGAATCGTTAATGGCGTTCTCAGTTGGGTTTACTCGTTTTATAATATCTAGTAATCCTGAGACTGCGAAGGAAATACTTAATAGTTCGGCTTTTGCTGATAGACCAGTGAAGGAGTCTGCTTATGAACTGTTGTTTCACAAAGCAATGGGTTTTGCACCGTATGGTGAGTATTGGAGGAATTTGAGAAGGATTTCGGCGACCCATTTGTTCAGCCCGAAGAGAATAGCGTGTTTCGGTGATTTCAGGAGAGAAATAGGTAGAAAGATGGTGACCGAAATTGCGAGTTTGATGGAGACCGATGGACATGTTAAGGTGAAGAGGGTTGTGCATTTTGGGTCACTGAACAATGTGATGAAGACTGTTTTCGGTAAAAGTTATGATTTCAATGGAGAAGATGGACGGGAGTTGGAGTATTTGGTTAGTGAAGGGTATGAATTACTTGGGATATTTAACTGGAGTGACCATTTTCCTTTGCTGGGGTGGTTAGATTTACAAGGAGTTAGAAGACGATGCCAAGAGCTTGTTGTTCGGGTTAATGTATTTGTTGGGAAGATCATTGAAGAACACAGGTGTAAGAGGGTGAAAAATGCTGGACATGTTGCAGATGAAGGTTTTCATGACTTCGTTGATGTGTTGCTTGATTTGGAGAAGGAGAATAAACTCAGTGATTCAGACATGATTGCCGTTCTTTGGGTATTTCTCTCATTAATCTGGTCCCTTCGAATTATTCTGATATTCATTTGTTTCGTTTGATTTAAAATTGCAGTATAATTTTATGTGCTCCTTTTCTAAAATGTCTTTAAGATTGCGTCATACTAGTAGTTTATGTTTGGTTTTCATTTGCTTCACTCGTTAGATGTTATGTGTTAAATACTATCTGATTCTTCTGCATATATGCTTCTGTTAAATGGTGTCTTCTTGTGTTTTGGTGAAGAAGAATCTGAATAATTTTAGCTTTAACTAATGCATGGTGGTGGTAGTGCTGATATTCCTCAAGTCTTTTTCTAAATGTTATTTTTTTTTCAGCATCATATCTTTGTTTATTTGATTTGGATTCAGCTTTCAATTATGTGACAAGGAAATAAACTGTTTTTCTTCAGGAAATGATCTTTCGAGGGACTGATACTGTGGCCATCTTGTTAGAGTGGATTCTTGCCAGGATGGTATTGCATCCAAATATTCAAGCCAAAGTTCAAAGTGAAATAGACACTGTGGTTGGAACTGATCGAGTTGTATGTGATTCCGACTTGTCTAATCTGCAGTATCTACAAGCCATAGTGAAAGAGACTTTGAGAGTTCATCCTCCTGGTCCATTACTCTCATGGGCAAGGCTTGCAATTCATGATACAAGTGTTGGTCACCATTTTATCCCTGCCGGAACTACAGCAATGGTGAACATGTGGGCTATTACCCATGATGAAAAGATATGGTCACAACCTGAAGAATTCATGCCTGAAAGGTTCTTGGAAGAAGATGTAGCAATAATGGGTTCTGATTTAAGGCTAGCTCCTTTCGGTTCGGGGAGGAGAGTGTGCCCGGGTAAGGCAATGGGACTTGCTACTGTTCAACTTTGGCTAGCTCAGTTACTTCAAGGATTTAAATGGGTTCCTTCTGATAACGGTGTGGACTTGTCCGAGTGTTTGAAATTGTCATTGGAAATGAAACAACCTTTGATTTGCAAGGCTGTTTCTAGGGCTCATTGAAGGCTTTTTTTGGTTGGTTTCTGTTTGTTGGATTGTTAGCGTCCTTGCTGGTCTTTCTTGATCTCAAAAATGAATTTTGTCTCATACGAGTGATCGATCAGACTTGTTTATAAGTAATGCTATAGCAGTAGTACTACTTTTAAGTTCGTCGTAGGGTGGGAGGTCTAACCGAAGGTTCCGTTCACTTTGGTCCCTTTATGCTAGGAATTTGTTTGTTGTGGTTCTTGCAAGTTTGCACTGTACACAGCTTCCTTTTTGCATATCCAAAGCAATATAATTTCTATGTTTCTTATGAAAGACTAATCGTGTTCCATTTGCTCTTTTATGCTATAATCTAGTTTTTACATCTTAATGTCACTACATGTGAACTCATTTGGTTCTTTAACTTTTTTGTGTAAACTTTGCTATATTTGTGTAAACAGTAGCATGCAAGTGTTAACGGCTAAGGTAATTATGTTTTTCCATGTTTAGTTGCATTTTCTTCTGTATTTGTCCTATATTAACACTTGTAAATCTAGGGGTTGTTAGTTTCTTGGTTCTTGAATTGTCTTGTTATACATTTTTGGTAGATGAGAAAAGATATTTGATGAGGTTTTCATATTATGACCATTAACTAATTATAATCCGTTTTAAGTAACTGATGAATAGTGCATAATTGTTATCACGGGTACTAAGGTAGTCATCATATTTCTAAATAAGTATACGTTTCAATTTCTCGTTAATTATCATGTGATTAGTGACTACTAATAGCAGTTACTCTTAATGACAAAGATATGAGAATCCAAGAAATATATACCACAAAACTAATTCTAGAAGAGATGATAATAGTACACGAATTATTACTCTTTTGTTTTTAGTATGATACAAAATGTTTTTCACCAATAGTATTTAACTATATATAAAATACAATAATGACATTTGGTTTTATTAAATAGCTGATTTTTATTTCAGTACTTAAAAAGTTAATTGTTCTTATTCAATTTTTATAATACATCTATGAGTAAGTTAATGCAGTATTCTTTTTTTGTGGGAAACGAAAGGGTAATTAAGTGCAGTATTAGTTATTTGTAGCATGTGAGAACTCTGCTTGGTAGTACTTCTTTCGTCTATTTTTTTTTAATTATGTTCTAAAAAGAATGTATCTTCTCTTTGATAATTTTTAAGCTAGTAAAAAAATCAGACAAATAAATTAAAACAGAGGAAATATTATTCTTATACATAATGAACAATGATACAAACAATACGAGGTGTTTCTATTCTAGTAAAACATATTTAATGTTATTCATATAGTAATACACTCTAATCATTTTAATATAACAAACCAAATAATCGATAAAAAAGTAATGTCAGTATAACAAAATCCAGCATAACTATTACTTCTATTTTTATAAACTTTACTAAATAAAGTTAGAGGGAAAAAAAGTAGTGGTAAAAATCCATTTAATGTGTATAACATCAAGAGAGTAATATACCTTAATCCATATTGAGGAAACAAGATCCTCATAAGATCTACTAGAATATAAACAAAAACCTTTTATACTTCTCCTAATCAATTTTTAAACTCATTTATACTCTCCAAAACAATTTTAAAAACCTTTTATACTCTCCTAAACATCTAAAACTTATGATAAATTGTGAACTTGTCCCTTTTATCAACTTTATTCTTGTTAGCTTTATTTTGTGCGCTCTATTAATTCTTAGCTAGAAAGCATTGCCTTTTGAAATGTTAAAGTAAAGCAAACAAACTACTAAGATTCTTTTTGCTCTCTCTATTGCTTAATGGAAATTTTGGTTTATAATCAGATAATAACAAAACAACAATGTGCTAGAGAAACAAACAAATGATTGAGGAATAAAATTATATATGGTATATATCTAAATCCTAACTAGCTATCTATATATAAAATAAAAAAAATTGTACTAGTTACTAGAATAATTTTTTTTTCTATATAATTATATATACACATACATAATAAAGCTTTTCTCCCTTTTCACATTTGTTTATATAAAAAGAAATATGCATTAAGGATTTGAATATCCAATATTCACTATTTTTTTTGTTTTTTGTTTTCACCATCCAATGCAAATGCAACTTGCCTTAGCTTCTTCTCTTTTTAGCCATTAATTCTCATCTTTTATTTTTTTTCATCCGGTGTTCCGAGTCCACCTTAGAGCCTCGACTAAATTCGAATAGCAGATTTGCGCCCCCAATGGAATTTATCTTTTATTTATTCCTTTCACCTCTTCCATGTAGTGCCCATTTTTTGAGTAATTCATCACGTCCACGTTCAATAATGAGTTGGCACATGATTCGTAAAACGGACAAACTAGAATTTTATCGAGTGTAGAATTCAACCCCAGTTTATTTTGGTTAATTGGGTTAGGAATTTATAATTTGTAGTTGGGACCGGTAAGAGGGTCAAGCTACTAAAGCAAGGGCTTTTGGAGTTTCAATTTTTTTTCTTTTCACTCAATGTTTTGATATCTGTTGAATTTCTCGATTAATTCAAATTTGCGCTAACTAGAAGTGGGGAATTCTCCTTGGATTTATTTTTTTCCAATGAGGCTCGAACTGGCCAAGACCTCTAGTTAAAAAGAAGTATGAGACCCAATTTTCACTCCCTCTAAACCCTTACGAGAAGATTATTAATAACTTTATATTTCAAAAAACTACAAAATATATACTTAATAAGAATATATATGATGTTTCATATTAAGACCCTCATCAAAATTTGATTTTATTGAACTACCTTTGTTTATACTTATTTGATAAATATTTTTCAAGCAAGTGTATAAGGTTCGAGCCAAGCTATTAATTTGAAATGAATCCATGAGTTACCTTTTACATCTACCCCTACACATTTCCAAACAAACAAATTGAAAAAAATTACATTAGCTTTCATATTTCTTTTCCAAAAAGAAAAATTTAAAAAGGAGAAGACATTGGGTCAATGTTTGATTATGATTCACTAGTTATTTAACTCAATTCATTTTAATTCAAGTAAACTTAGAGGATCGAAAATATGAATTTGATCGCTTTTAATCCAACACGTTCAACTATATTGCCTGTTCATTAGTACCAAGTACTACTTATTAATCTTGTGTTTCTCATGGTGTACTACATGAAAAACCAAACAGCATATCCGTACACAAACTTTGTCCAAGAACGTGTATGGTTGGGATTTGGGATGATATATCAAAATTTGGATCTTTCGATAAAAAGATATGGCTAAAAGCTTGATAAAGATATAGGAATATTGTAAGGAAATATGGCATCTATGATTATTTGTTACTTTTTCGATATTTATTTTGAGTTCCGATTAATATAGCGATATGAATAATATGATGATGTAGGAATTGCAAAGGGAAGGGAATATATTACATGTATAATAAGTGGACAGGGAAGAGTAATTATTCCTTTGACCACCAATAGTTTTTTTTTCTTTTCATATATAATTTTATTGTTTTTGCAACTTCTCTTCCAAGTTTTCTCCTTTAAAAGTTTGGAATATTAGCTTCCTACACCACATAATTTGCATGGATTCTCTCTTGGGATTGTGTTGATTATTTTCTTACTTTATTAGATTTGTTAAGGTTCCCTTTGTATTTATTTAATATTATAATATAATATAAAGTTACAACATGACTAATAACTACTTGTTCCAATTCGAAGGAATAATTAAGCTAATAGTTCTTTAATATATCCAGGTTAGATAAGAAGAGCCTTGATAATATGGATGGACTATGTTGTCTATTTGTTAACTGTTTTAGTACAAATTAAATAGGCTAGTTATCAATATATATCAATTTGCCAACTACTTTATCGATATGATCGAAGTGTATATAAATATGTACATATTTCATAAATTAGTTGATCAAAGTGCTTAAGACGGTTAATTTTCCAATTAAATTTTAGGTGATTAATCCAAAACTAAATCAAAAGGTTAATTAAGATCTTAAGAGTGATTTAATTGAAGAAATTAAGTGGAGCAATAGCACCGTGAATAGTGGTGAATCCACATTCTAACATATGAGGGGCAACAAGGAGTTAGGATAGGAGTACATAAGTTGGATGCAATAAAAGGAAACACCCCATGATGTCTTCTCTCCATTATTTGCTTTTCGGAATGACGGAGCCTGATTTTCATCGAAGCTTCAGTATCGATCTATTTTACTTTAAATGAGCCTTGAGAATGACTATTTCTCAAAATTAAGAGGGGATTTTGTTTTTTAAATCAAAGTTGGGGGTTAAAATGATTTTCACTCATTATGTCAAAGAGATCGATTCAATATTTTCTCTCTATATACGTATAAAAGAAAATTTATATTTATCCTATTTGCGCAAGTATAATTTTCAATGACATGCACATCTCTATCTTCCCCCCCAATTACATTGTCAGTGAATATAAGTTAAAATTCTTTATTATTTTGTTTTTTACGAGTGGGGTCGTGTATAAATATTCGTACAAAATATCTAGTGTACTTTTTTTTTTTCGTTTTGGAAGCAATGGAATATCATGAATATGGTAAAAATCACATAATGGAAAAGTTATTTCCCTTTGGAATGTAATGTGTAGAATAAATTCTTCATTGTGAAGTTACTCTAAATGATAAAAACACAACAATGAGAAGTGGTAGTGAATATACCACAAATTTAAAAGATATGGGTACATCCAATAAAAATGAAGAGGCATGGCAATTATTATATTAAAAAGTGTTTAATACTTAGCTGTATACTGATTCTGCTGATGATCATGAATTTCAAGCACATTTCTTATCATATTTTTATGAAGTTGACAGTCACTTACTTGTGGGATGCCCTATGATGATGATTCTCAGTCTCATCTTGGACCCCATGATAACTTGTTGCATGTACTATATATCAATTTATTAATTGAGAATCCGTAAGAATAGTTGAGTTGGTGCAACATGTGGTATAACATAAATAAGAAAAGTTAGGTATCAATTCTTTCAATCTATCAAGCTCGTTGCACATGATTTGTCTAGTGCGATTTATATTTTACATGTGATTTACAACTTATTGCTTATGAACAGATTTAGCCAATACGCACCCGAAGAATAGCGACATCGGAAAAAATAATATTAACTAATCTCTTGATTCC
Organism: Solanum etuberosum; assembly: GCA_029582245.1. Lineage (NCBI taxonomy): Eukaryota > Viridiplantae > Streptophyta > Magnoliopsida > Solanales > Solanaceae > Solanum > Solanum etuberosum. The sequence continues at coordinate 26,676 of JAJONR010005893.1, read as the reverse complement.
TTATCTCAACAAATATGATACTATTCATTAATGAATTATACCCACCTCATATAAATTAAACTAATTAAGGGTCATCATGTAAATATGTATGTGTTGTGAAAAGAGCCACAAAACGAGGAAATGATTTTTTTCCGCACATACAAATTGAATAAAAGAAAATGATCCTACAAAATTATACTGTGTTTTATTTGCACATTTTCTTATGTTTCTCGGGTGAAAAGAGGTTACGCAACAAACAACGCTAAAAAATAAGAAAAGGGATGCGTTAAAAACGCAACGCCTTTCGCCCAGTTGCTACGGTAGCCCTTGCTTTATAATGGACTACAAAATTAAATTTCTCGAAAAAATATTAAGGTCTAATTGATTCTAAATTATATCTACAACTTTACAATATTTTTATTAGTTGAATAGTCATATGTGCGGTTGGTTATTGCTTACACTTAGTGCTTAGTGTTTGTAGGACATGTTAAAGAAACCATAAACAAGGGGCACCCTTGCTTCTTATCTTTCATACATTGTATGTCTCTGTTTATGCCAATTGCAAAAAAGTGAACAATTTAATACAATATATTTAGCCATCAGTATGTGCTGTTGTGAACCAATTTTGACACATGCAGCTGAAACATTGTAGGACATGATTTGTATATATTAAAGAGGAGTTTGTGCTACTGGCTGCTAGTGTGAATGGGGATCCCATGAAACGGCCTAATCTTGCTTTTTTGGCCCTTTATCTTCTAATGACAGCATTATGGCATATAATGATGTTTAAGGGCATAAATTAAAGATGGCATGCTTCATCTGAAAGAAACCTAGATAAAGTAATGTTTATTATACATGAAAAAACTGCTGTGTGGAACAGGGAAACATGATCTTGTACCCATGAAAATGACACAAAGGTTGCTTTTTATTTAGAGGGTAACTTAATATATGTGTGCATTATTCTTTTAAGATCATCATTTCCTGATGAGCTCCAACCAGTAATTTGAATCAATAAAGAAAGACCACAGGAGAAATATGGGGTCAAAGAAAGTTGAAAGAAATAATAGAAGAATCATGCAGTTCATGCTTTGGGAAATTTGGATAATGAATAGAATTGCATGCCATTCTCATTCTTTATCTGTTAATTTAGAGCACATTTGCTGTGGATGGTAAAAACAAATCACAAAGCTTTTTACGCATGATTTCAAGGCTTATACATGCCATGAAAATAATGTGCTCTAATAAAACAATGTATGAAATTTTACTGTAACTTGTGAGATTTTGTCATCTTCGTTCTTTTTCAGAAAGAAAAAATAGGTTTTCTTTACTAACTATGGGGGCAGTAGAGAAAAGAAAATACAGGGATATTGAAATAGAACAATGAGTATTCTACAAAGGCTGCTGCCATAAAATCTGTACTGTTATTTTGACAAGCAATGGGTGAGAATAGGCACAACACTCATATCTACATTAATTATACAACCTCTGATCGCAGTTATTCAAAGATGAAAACTGGGATTTTAACAACAAAAAAAGGAAGTGTTATTGAAGTATACTAAACATTGAAAATTTGGAAGGAATCAACCACAGTGTGTAGTCTATCCTTCATCTTCCCCCATCTCCTCTCATTTGCACCAGTTGTCAATGTATAGAACTTTCCTGCATTACGATTCACCATTCAAATTGAAATATTAGGTAGTTTATGCATATTCAAGTCCAGGTAAAAGCAGAGAATAAAGACGGTGATTTTAGACGCAATGAGTAGTAAGAACAACAAGAGGAGGGGATCAGGATACGCATAACATGGAACCAGGGAAGTCTTGGGCTGACCAGCGTTAACCTTACGTTCAAATTAAACAATGGAAAGTTTTTCGTCAGTTCAAGACATCCAGGAGGTCATCACTATTATATATTACCATACAGTTGATTCTCGGTGCATGAAAGATTCAAAATTATAGATACAAAGCACTCAGGCTGGGCAGAAAAACAGAACAAATATAGCAGTTGATAGAAGTAGTTGTACTGCTTTTATAATACAAACTATTGAATGCATCAACATTTTAGTTTTAAGGGGTTTGAACCCTCTTCCAATAATTCACTTCTTTCTTAGTTATCCCTGACGGAAAAGAAGGCCTAATCTACTAGCATGCCGACGACAAAGACAGTCACTGATGGCAAATCACTTGCATGACTCATGAGTTTTGAGGTAGAAGTAAACTAATAAACCTTATTGTCGATGTAGATAAATCTATCTATATATGTTATCATATTATCCTATATGAGGATATAGGAGACTAAATCAGTTCTTGCTAAGTTGACGACTCCGCAGGTTAGGGAAAAATCACTGCATGTCATTTTTCAGGTTCAGAGGAATGTCCTCGAGATTTAAATTGCTGCATCTTTCAAATAGTTAGTGCTAAACTACAAAAATTTAAGAACTTGCAGGTAACCAAGTTCTATTCCAGAAAATCAAGAAAGTGAGACCCTTTCTTTTATCAGCCTTGCTGAAGGAGTTTGAACCAACCAAGCCAGCGAAGTAGAACATTCTCCATAGCATGCACATCATCAATTAAAACCTAAGTTACGATTCATACCATTGCCAATGCAGACTACAGTGAGGGCATGCCGAGTATAATTTGGGGCTTGTGCAACAAACTCGAACGTGTAATAGGTTTTTCCATCAACGATGCGCTACAAAATGATCAGACAATGATCCCGAAATAAATTTAGATACATCCAATGATTATGTAAAAGCTGATATTAGATAATACAAACATGATAAAAAGTAGTAAGCATATAAGGAAAATAATAGCTTGCAGAATTGTGCAAACACGTGATGAAACTTAATCCCAGTTCTCATTTTACTAAAAAAGCCATGATTTCCTGAGACAGTAGTGCGCACCAGGAAGATGCTTATCATTTGACAAAAACAAATGCCAAGCCTCACCAGTTCTTATGAAGAATCTATACACGGTTGAAGTAAAGCAGGTAGAAAAGTCAAGCTGTGAAGCTGTTTACTGGCAATATCAAAATTCCATGTGCATCTGATTAACTGTCTTTCCTTGACAGGCTAAAACTTTATTCCTTTCATTAGTACAAAGGTGAAAAGACGAGCTAGACGATTAAATTATATTATGACTCTCACCTCATGACTGTGAGTTAGTCTCTCTCTCTCCTTCATTTGTTGGGAGTTGTGTAGGTTGAAGTTTTTATCATTTAAAAATAAAATCTCATTACCTCCAGGAAAGACTGCAAAAGGGAGCAGAACTGGGTGGGATTACTAGTCATATTTCCTAGTGATGTATTCAAGTATGACAACGAGATGATCAGTACCAACATAAAGAAAGAAGTTATCTTGTAATAGCTAAATGCCATTTCTAATAATGACAGCAGTGGCAGAAGTAGCTTAACTTTTTTACTCCAGTGAAACCAATCTAAGCAATTTATGACCTCAATCCAAGAATATCTAGAAATTGAATCATAAATATTGATCATAACACGTTTATCTTACATGATACAAATTGTCAATAGCTGATCCTTAGTAGATATAATTCAAGATCTCATATAGTAACTAGTTTTTTTTAGTCTAGTAATTTTATCCAACACAAAATGGCTTTAAATATATTTCAAGAATTGTGAAGTGGTTGGCATTTAAAACTAATTAGGAGGACAACAGACTCATGACGGCTAAACTGCAATTTAATTGTTAATTACTTGTCATTTCTTGGTACTAATCCAAAAAAAAGGAATCATTCCTTGGTAGAGATCTGAAGAGAGACCGCTTTTTTGTAAACCAAAATTTCTCCTATACTCATGCTCTCTAAATAGACCTGAGTGCCACTAGAGAGCTATGAGAATATTGGAACACAGGTCACCAGTCAAAGTAGTGCACAAACTCAAATATGTCACAACATGAACTGTAAAAAGATGGAGATAAATATATGCTTTTCAATTCAAAGTTCAGAACTTCTGAAAAGGTTCACCTAATTAAAACTAGAAAATTTCAGGACTAACTGCTACACAGAATTAGACCGATTATGTTGTACGGGGTGGGGTGTTGGCCAATCTAGAATTCGCTTGTTCAGAAGATGAAGGTAGAAGAAATAAGAATGTTTAGATGGATGTGCGGGCATACTAGAAGTGATAAGTTCAGGAATGAAGCTATACATGGCAATGTGGGAGTAGCTGTCGTGGTGGACAAGATGCGGGAAACGAGATTGAGATGTTGGCGGCGATAGGTCTGAGGAGAGGTAGAGGTAGAGGTAGACCGAGGAAGCACGGTGGAGAGGTGATTGTACAAGACATGACACATCTGCAACTAACCGATAGAAAAGCACCAATGTGGAAGATTAGTGTTAGACGATTAGTAGGTAGTAGAGTGTTTTCTTTGCACAGTGGTAGAGCAGGGTTCCAAGTATAGAACATCTGTATGTACCCTTATCTGATTTATTACTATTATACTAGCATTAACTTACGCTTCAATTTTTTTTTTTGAAAATGGTAATTGTTTTAACTTATGCTTCAATTTTTTTTTTGAAAATGGTAATTGTTTTAACTTATGCTTCAATTTTGTTACTGATATTCCTTTCACTTGGGTTATCCTTAATATTTATACTGTTACTACTTTTCTTTTTTCAACATCTTCATCTTAGCCTTTTACTCTTGCTTCTCTCTCAAACCTTCTTTGAAAAACTATTTCCTTGAGCCGAGGATCTATCGGAAACTGCCTCTCTACCTTGTGCATTTCACCCTCCCCAGACACCAGTTGCGGTAATGTACTAGGTATATTGTTGTTGTTGTAAACTGCTACACAATGAGGAAAAAAAAGGATAGGAAGTATAAAAAAGAAGAAATAATTGCAACTTGACTTCTGTGAATCGACCATATTAACATTTTTACCTCTTGTTTTAAGTTCATTGGAAACCATAACAGAGGCTCCCCCACATTATAACTTTAAATATTCATGTTCCTTCTAACATAAGTAGCACTGAGCTAACAATTTTTTTTTGCTTCTTGAATTAAGTTCAAGGATCCAGAAAAAACAAATTACTTAAACACGCTTCAGACTAAGATTTTGTTGTTGTTGCATCAACATAGCTACACGATACAAAAGCTTTCTTTCTTGTAAGGCCGAATGGAAGAAATATCAAAATACACACCTCTGATGCTTCAGCATGACAAGCAGTCAAGGATCAGTTACAAATTTTCAGTAATGGAAGAAATATCAAAATACACACCTCTGATGCTTCAATTAGTTTTGTTTTCTGAGAAGGCGATGCTAAAAACTTTTTTATTAAAATTTCAGCAACCTGCAGTATGAATAGTTTCTGGTTAGGACACATTCATGAGTGCCCACAATCAAGAAATCCACCTGAAAATCTAAGTTTCCATTGGGGCAAAACAATCCAACCAGTATGATCTAGCATTTTAACAAACCTGTTGTGGTGAACCAAAATCCCGTAGGTCCTCTTTACTGCTTGGTACCAAATTTACACTAGCACTTTCTAGTGGTTCGATAACATCTTTGAAAACTTTATCTTCACCTTCAACAACGACTTCCTGGGCAAGGGTAGAAAATGAATAAAGAAACAGCTAAAGAAAAAATTGTATCAATGGATAAGACAGGTTTAATTTATAAGGGGGTTAAGTGATTCAGAAATTTGCTAAAAAAATTAGTTAAATTCTATAGAAGGTGACAATTTATTTTATGGAGTGAAGATCTGAAATTGCTAAACCCACAAATGTAGCTCCATACCCCTGTTTCCCAAGCAAACTATTTACACAACTATGACATTAGAACAAAAGACAAACGTAAAAGAAAATCAACAGAGAACATTATAGTCATTAAATGAAGAATGACCTGCCACCCAAAAGGATAGAGGAAAGAGTATCCATCCTTCTTGTCCGTGACAGGCAGAAATCCCTTCTTATTTTCTGCAGCAACTGAGCCATATCAAAGGGTGTACTCTTAGGATACCAGTCATTAAAATTTAAAGAATCAACAAGATACATGAATGGAACTGTGACTGTGAGAAATGCATCACACCTTCATTTTGTCAAACATTAAAAAAAAGTATAGGGAATTAACAGGGTAAGATGCTGCATAAAGACTTTTACATGATGTTGGTATCTGAGAAGTCATCAGCAGCAACGGGACAATTGTTGGTCCCACTGCAAGAAATTGACGCCTCCCAAGTCTATCTGTAAGGAAACGGATAGAGGAAATAGTGACTAGTCCAGCTTTGGTGCCAAAATGTCAATCAACATGGGACAAAATAATATATTGCCAGCACTATTCCCACATCTTATAATCAGAACAAGAGCCTATAATGAGCATATCAGGAATCTGGGATGACACTTAATTCAAGCTAAAAGAACTGAAACGCAAGGTCATCCAACAAACAACATTGCAGTTCATGGATGCAAAGGTGTTAATATCAACCAATTCATGCATTATCACTTATTGTTTGTCCTTCAAATTAGAATAAAGTTTACTTCAAATTCCTTTAGAAGACAGCAATTTTGGGCTCATTTTTCTTCATCATTAAAACATTATTCCTCTACCTGGAAGATGATCCCATTTATGCTCATCAAAATAGCAGGTTAAAGTGAACCGAATTAACATAACCATACAAAAACTAGTGGAGATTACACTATTGAACTAAACATCCCTGCTTTTTTCAGTATAAGACTGTTCACTCAGTTAAATGGGATCCCCCACAGAAGTCTATAGGAACTATGAAACTGTGTACTCTTCCTTCACTTTACCTATGACTGTTATCATAAAACTAGAAAAAAATTAAGACACCGCCTGAGTAAAGTCATTTAACTTTAAAGTTTAATGCTCAGTCACATTTCATTTCTTTAGTCAAGGCCTTCTTAGATAATAACTAATTTGACAGCTCGATCGGACTCTGTTACAAATTCGAAAGTAATCTAACCTTGGCAAGAGGAAGTGGAAGTTTCGGTCACATTCTCTGACCTGATAACACATCCAGGAGCCCTACGGTTGTGACCACTCCTATACCACCCCAGTTGATGCATCACATCCACCTTTATAAGTGAAAATGAACTTTCAAAATTGGGATACATTATCAATACTAAGCAAGATGGAAGAAGAATCCGAAACGATACCTGAGATGATGATACATTTGGCAAGTATGCCTGACACGGAGTGATATAATTTTGAACTAACACCATCTCTCAAAATCCTAACCAAAAACTGCGAAATTGTGAAATCATGAAAACAAATATACACATTGTTTAGCCAATCAAAGTTAAGTGAGTACAGTAAACATCTCAATTAGGTTTTTATACTCAAATGCTTTCCAATTGAATTCTCGAGAACAAATAATCAACACAATCAGTGGCTCTAGTATCCGTATGTTCTACGTGCTTTTTACGACGACAAGGAAGGAAAATACGGAGAAAAGCATGAGTAATTGATACAGTTACCGTACAATGTCGCTACCAGTGAAGTTCCGGTGAAGAAGCGTCGGTTGCCGGGTGAAGACGACAGTTGGTTTCAGTTTATACAATCTTCACATCATCCAATATCTCCCTCTCAAATCTCAATTATCCACCCACCTCTCCTGCTCTCCACCCATTATATACGAGAAAAGACTTAAATACCCTATAGGTTATCAACTTTTATCTCTTTCTCAACTTTTAAATAGAGTAAGATGATATTATTATCTTTATTTACTTATGGAGTAGATTAGAGCTTACTTTTGAATATAAATTAATCGAAAATTAAACATGCAAGTTAATAATGTTGAATAATGAAAAAATAAGCATACCACCAATAAATTTAACGATGACAATTACAACTCAAATATATATATATATTTATGCAATTGGAAATTTCTACATACTACAAAACAAAATTATTATAAAAGAAGGTAGATATAAGAAAATATATTCATTTAAATGAATCAAAATTTATAGTTAGTTGCCATCAAAATTTATACCGACAATAAAGAATAAATGAAAGAGTAATTTCGCTTAAGAATTGACTGTGTTGGTTAGGTGAGTAATTTCGCTCATGGAAAACGCACTAGATTTGCTAATGCGTTTTATATATTTCGTATAGTTTGTGAGCTATTGTATAAGAGTAGATTTATGAGTAAACACAACATAGATATCACTAGTTTGAGAGCAAGTTACTTTCCTTCACGCCTTTATGCGAGTTTTCAATATTACAAATCTTACTAGAATTCAAATTTCGGATACTTATTATATCTGTATTTCAAAATGTATCCAAAATTTATCTGATATTCAAAATATCTATCGTGGATATATGGACCTTCTCGCTCGCCACCCTCCATATGAATTTGTATTTCAGAATGTATCTGATAGCAATTATTCATGTATCTAGGTGTATCAAACTTGAAATTTGGTATAAAATTATTAACTAGCGGAATGACATATCATTTATTCAAACTATAAGTAAAACTAGTAAAAATGATAGAAATATTTATGTAACTAAATATATTTTCGTAGATTTATCCGTGCGTACTCGAAATATAGCAATTGTAAGTTGGGGAGAAGTACACGAAAACTAATTACTCCCTATGTCCCTAATTACTTGTCCACATTTCCTTTTTTAGTTATCTCTAATTACTTGTCCATTTTGACAAATTAAGAAAGGACAATTTTTTTTTTACCTATTATACCCTCAATTAATTATTTTGAAAAAGGTAAAACTTCTTGAAAATCTCAAGTTTTTAATTCATCCACTTCATAATTGTGTGAATTATTGTTTTCTGAATAGGTGTGTCAATTCAGAAGTGGACAAATAATTAGGGACAGAGGAGGGAGTATTCGTGAAAGACCCGTCAATTTCTAGGCTACCCGGAAGGCCCAAAACCCAAAGACAGAGCCCAGACCCGCTGTAGCAGTAAGAGAGGGTTTAACACACCACCATTGCCGTCGCCGCCCTTTCCTTCTCTCAATCACTACACACACTGAAAATGCGTCGAATCACCACCCCATCAACACTCCGGACACTTATCCGTCGCTGCATTTCTTCGTCGGCGACCAATCAAACCCACCACCTTCCCTGTTCCCAGCTATCCCTTTCCAAAACCCATTTTTTCACTTCACCACTTCCCCATTATTATTCATTTTCTTTTTCGCAGTATTCTACCAGTTTCAGATCCTTCTCATCCCAACCCGAAAGGGATCAAGAAGAAACAGCCGCTCAGTCTCTTTCGTCTGAGCTTGTTAAGGAGCTCGATGCAGAATCTCTATCAATTCCACAAAGTCTCGATCTTTCTTTCTCCCATGTCAATTTGACTCCTTCCCTGATCCTTACCACACTCAATCTTTCCCCAGATGCAGGCCGAACAGTATTAGGGTTTTTCAAGTGGGTTAAGTCTAAGGAAAGTTTCAAGCTTGATGATGAGGTTGTGTCTTACTTTGTGGATTATTTTGGTAGGAGAAAGGATTTTAAAGCTGCCCAGGATGTACTTATTGATGGGATAGGGTTAACGGGAAGGAAGACGTTAGAATCCATGGTTGATAGACTTGTAAGGGCTGGAAGACCCACTCAGACAGTAGCATTTTTTGAAAATATGGAGAAAGATTATGGGTTAGTAAGGGATTTGGATTCTTTGAAGTTGGTTGTTTCTAGGTTGTGTGAGCATGGATTTGCTAGCTATGCTGAGAAAATGGTTAAAAGTTTGGCTAGCGAATTCTTCCCGAACGAATATATATGCGATATGCTGATAAGGGGTTGGTGTATTGATGGGAAACTTGATGAGGCACAGCGGTTAGCTGGGGAGATGTATAGGGGAGGGTTCGAAATTGGGGCTTCAGCTTATAATGCAATACTTGATTGTATCTGTAAGCTGTGTAGGAAGAAGGATCCTTTCAGGCTTCAATCTGAGGCAGAAAATGTGTTGCTAGAAATGGAGGAGAAAGGCGTTCCTAGAGACGTGGAAACCTTTAATGTTTTGATTACTAACTTATGTAAGATTAGGAAAACAGAGGATGCTTTGAATCTGTTTTATAGGATGGGTGAGTGGGGTTGTAATCCCAATGAGACAACGTTTCTCACGCTTATTAGGAGCTTGTACCAGGCTGCTAGAGTTGGAGAGGGTGATGAAATGATTGATAGGATGAAATCTGCAGGATTTGGGGATGCGCTTGATAAGAAGGCCTATTATGAATTCTTGAAAATATTATGTGGGATTGAAAGACTGGATCATGCTATGAGTGTCTTTGCAAAGATGAAGGAGGATGGTTGCAAACCGGGGTTAAAGACATACGACTTGTTGATAGGAAAAATGGTTGCTCATAATCGGGTTGACAAAGCAAATGCACTATATAAGGAAGCCGAGAGCAATGAATTGGCAGTTGAACCAAAGGCCTATATGGTGCACCCAAAATATGCAAAGAAGAAATCCGCCCCTGCCAAGAAGGAAAAGAAGAGGGAGACGTTTCCAGAGAAAATGGCTAGAAAGAGGACAAAACTAAAGAAAATTCGCCTTAGTTATGTGAAGAAACCTAAAAAGATGGCCCGCCGAGCATTTTGATCCCTTCTGTATTGGATGATTTTGAGCGAGATTTTCCAGTGGTATGCTGACAGTGTTTCCCCCCTCATTTTGATAAGTCTTGACAATACTAGAAATAAAATTTTGGTTTACAACAATGCTCTCTCCTTTTCTTTTTTTTTTGTTGATCTTTAAATTTGTAACTCATGAATGAATTTATATTTTTGTATCTCATGAATTGATTTAGAATTATAAATTCTGAATGTGTCTATTCTTGCTACTGCATAATGATGCCTACAGAACAAACTTGCCATTATCTCTCCTTAACATATAGTAACATTCTTACATACTTTGGATGAACTTGAGTTGTATGGGTTCTCGTTCAATGGATAAATCTATATTACTTGTGACTAGACAGTCCTTGGTGTTGAATTAATTGTGCATTTCTGTATATGCGCACATATATTGTATTGGTTTATTTGAGTTGGATGCAAGAACAGGAGTACAGGCATTCAAAATAGATTGTTGAACTCCTCACCCCCGCTGTGCTCTCTATTCTAAAAGCTGTTTCTTCTAGCATATCTTGCGCATTAACTCTCTTCTCTATGCTGTCAATTAGAATTGTTAATTTACTACTATGATGCAAAACTCAAATCCCAGATGTCCCTCGTGGTGCTTCATTTTTGGACAAGATTTGTGAATGTGCTGGGTTGAATTAGATTCTTATTACGAAAGCAGGAGTTCCACCAAAGACAGAGAATTCTTTCTGTCTTTGGTTCTTGAAAAGTGTTGTATCTGCAAAATCAGTAAGTACGTTGGAAGAGGGAACTAATGATTTGCATAATATTCTCTGTATTTGGTAACTCTATTGAAAACTAAGGTCATGTGTTCGTTCTTGCTATATAAGATTACTCTATATCCCTGCCAATCAACAAGGCTGAGGTTTTCCTAGTATCATAGACATTTTGTTACATTAGCAGAATTTGCCCTTACAATGGAGACATGTGGAGTCAAAATCGAAATACATCAGTTAGTAGGAGTCATCTTCATATGTAAACGAATTACCTTAACTGGTAAAGAAGTGAACAATGAAACTGAATGGATGAAAAAACCATTCTACATGATGTGGTTGAGTATACTGATTATGCTTGGCAGATTATTGTGGACAGACTCTTATGAAGCAAATTTGGTAGAAGAATCTGAGTAATGACTCAAATACAAGATTTGAGTATAACAAAATGATCTGAACATATACTATGTGCATTTTCGATTTAGTGTGATCACAATATTGCAACTTTAAGCATAACTTCCATATCTGCTTGGTTGTGGTTGTGTGGAGTGATGTACTGAACTTGGTTGTAATATTCTATGGTGTTTTTTTATGACCGATAACTCGGTTTCTCAAATGAGGCTTGCCTAGTTTGTGCCCTTCTGCTAGAGGCAACATGCTATTGAAGCTGAGATACAAGTGATTCATCTCAAACTGGATTTTGTGGTTAGTACTTTGTACTGTACTATTCTTTATGCATCTTGCCAAACAACTTGTAGTAACAACAACCATAACACAAAAAATGGTGCCACTGTAAACTTACTTTTAACTGCTCATTAATTATTCAACCTGTGATTGACCTATTCATATATATAGTAACAAGACATTTTTTTGAAGATTCTTGCATCTCAGATTACGCCAAGTGTCGTTTCAATGGAAGTTTTCTCAAATTTCAACGATATTTTTTAATTTAATAGTAGAAGAAAGATGTGCCAAAGTACCATTAAAGTTTATTAAGAACTCTATATATGATAAATATATTGATCACCTTTAACTAGCCGCGACTTGACCAAGTATGAATAATGATAATTGCCACGAGTCCCACGACTTAGCTAGAAACAATACATTAAAAACCCATAGTCTAAACTTCTCAAATGGTAATATTATAGTTAGACCTCTGTTTTTACGTTATGAGCTACAACATTAAACCTTCTCTAGGAATATGTATAACAGTACAAGCACAACATGCTCTAGATATGGAGACATATCCCAAATATCTTCACAAATTATATCCATATCACAAATAATTTTCACGTTTAAAAGAGTGGAATAATGTACAAAAAATTGTATCAAGTGTGTCTCTTTTAGTTACAAAAAAGGAAGAAGAAGATGTGCCTCTTTTAAATAGATTAATTAATAACAAACCATAGAGTTTGTTGAGAAGCCAATTCTTATACTAATTTTGCTACTATTTTATTTTTGGAAGGTCAAAACATTGTTATATGATGTAACACTATATATATTAGTCGTTTCTAGATACATACAATTTTCAATTTGATCAGAATTCCTCATAAAGAAACAAAATTGACAACCATGAATTATTTTTGCCTTTCTAAGCCCAGAAAAGTCACGAGGGCCTGTGAATTAACATTCCAAGTCAAGTAAGTATGAAGAACTAAAACAGAAAGAAAGAAAAATTCAACAGTTATCCACTGTTAGGCTGTGTTGTATAACCCTAATTAAACCCATTTTGGATGCTAATTACTCATTAATCATATGCATATCATTTACCCTCTCTGACTCTTAGTTGTCACATTTCCAGAAGTTTTATTTATTTTTTAAATAATTTGCCCTTAATTTTTTAAAATATTATTTACTTTAAAAAATAATTAATATTAAGAGCAATTGAGAAAAAGTTAAAATAATTCTATCTTGATCTGGTAAATAAACAAGCATTTTGGGAAAAACTTGGAAAATGGTGTTTGACCATACAATTTGCCATTATTTGGTCCCAAGTTCCTAAATACTAGGAAAAATTAGTATTTAGGCCAAATTCTAATATTTGAAAATTTTAAACAATTAAAAAATTACCCTAAACTCTTATATTTTATATAAAAAAATCATCATTTGTTAATTTCAACTAATATTTATCTACCAAATTACTCTATTAATAACTAATAACTATTCATCTTTGTTATCTATACCGAACGTGTCCAAAAAAATAATAATTGTTTTTAATGCATTATAATTCATCTTGAATCAGTGACAAGTTTGAGTATGCGATTGAGGTATTGCCTTTGCCCATATTGTTATTTTGTTGTTGTTGATTGTCATCAAATGTGTTATAAGGTTATTTTTTAATGGAACATGTTTATCATAAAATGACAATACAAACTTAAAAGTTTCTGTCATAATTTTTAGAACTTATGGATATAAGTCATATTTTTTTAAATAGTCAAATATTTCTCCCAAAATTTATTGTCAAACACATTATGAAACTTCATCCAAATCTTCACATACAAATGATAACAAAGAAAATATTTGAGAATTTAAGGTCAAACGCTAAATGGCCAGAAAATTTGGTCATAATTTGGCCAGAAATTTAAAAAGTCTATAATATCCTTTTTATTTTAAAATAAACTAATATTTTTCTATTTTTTAATTAAAAAATATTAAAATTAAAAGGATAAAAATATTTAAAAATATAAAATAACATAGTGTGAAATATGTTATTTTACCCTTCTGGCCAAAAGAATTTTTCCTTCGGAAGGAAAGAGTAACATATAAATTTCATTTTTTTTACTAATTGATATGAATTACAGCACATGAGATATGCGCGTGAAGCACTAAAAAAACATTTTTTATCAAATATATTTAATATCTTTTATTAAAATTTGACTTTATATCACCAATTTTATTATAGTCACCTATTTTATTGAGCAAAATGAGATTTCATATTGATACATTTATTACTTTTACTAATTGGAAACGCTGAAAATTGCCTTGGAAGCTACCATATATACTTGGGGCTCGTTTGATTAAAGAGTTAATAAATTACTTCAAAATTAGTTATCTCAAAATTAATATTTCATTCTTAATATAAGATAAAAATAATATACAATTCTGAGATAATTATTTTCGAGATAAGTTATCCTGTAATTTTTTTAGCAACTAAAGAAGGGATAAGCTAATATTCTAAAATTAATTATTCCTTATCCATCGTAACTCGTTTCTGACTAGAGTTATGCGGATATTAGTAATATAAAAATTAATTATGAGTAAAACTTTGTATTACTTTATGCAACTAATAGTTGTTTCACATTCTATCCTGCATAAAATAATACATAAATTCTCTCATAACTTATACATGTACTTATTAGTTATGCGAGTTTCTAAATTGTCAATCAAACATCATATAAATTATACGAAAATTAATGTACATTAATGACTTATTTCTTATCTAGCTACCAAACGAACGAAGCTTAGTATTATAAATTAAATTAGAGTAAGTCATAATGAGAGGTGACCATCTGGTGACAGTTGGCTCTATAAAGTCTGTTTCAGCCCTTCCCTCCCCCATTTGAAAAACATTAGTAGTCCATATGTAAGAAAAACATCACAAAAAAGGTAAACTCCTTTGTCACTACACATTCTAAATTCCCTCTTCTTTTTCTATATGTTCATTCCCAACACAGAATAGTACTATTGCTCACCCTTCCCAAGTTTTCAAAGAGAACACAATTTTTTGAAATTTATTTACTCAGCAATGGAGGTTTGTCTCTGTTCCATCTCAAGATCATCAATCAATAAATTTGGAAGTTATGCAATTTTGATAGCCTTGTTGTTTTCTCTTATGTGCTTTACATCTACAGGTGAGTGAATGTGCAACGTGTTTTTTTCACTTTTGTCATCGTCTCATTTACTATTTATTATCTACCTACTCAAGTGTTCTTCTTTTTTATAAAAAAAAAATCTTTTTTTTTGTTTTTATCTTTCAATTGTGACAAGCAAGTTTAGCTGATTTTGGACATAGAAATGAATATTTTGGGTTTGCTTTAAAATGTAACATTGTTAATAGAACTGTTTCATTGAATCGGAAAAAACAGAGTCAAGATTACACAAAGGGATTATATTATGATAATCTTGAAAAAATAAGTTTTTTTTTTTTTTTTGGCATAATTTGATTAAGTTTTTGGTCAAAGATAGTATGGATATTCGAGTTTTTGAGTGTGGTTTCTTTATTGATGGAATAAGAATGTCCTACACGTTGATTGTGCTAACATTTTGACCATTTTATACAAGGACTTTTTGTTGCTCTTTTGTGGTTTATCCTTCATTTTGTTTTGAATTTGTCTAGGATTTCGATGTGTTTAAATTGTTGTTGGTCAGGTTGATGAGTTAGTTATTGTTGTTGGCTCAGTCATGAGGACGAGTTCTAAGAATTTTACTGGTCTCTACGATGAACACAATTTGGTATACGAGAGATTAACTACTACTACTACTATTAATTTTTGTTTCGAGTAAAGTAGTTTACTGTTTGCTGCATATTGTTGCAGATGCTTATGATTCACTTGATCCCAATGGAAATATTACTGTCAAATGGGATATTAAATCTTGGACTCCAGATGGATATATTGTGAGTGTATTTGCTCTTATTATACTAATGAAATGTTCTTTCAGTTTGCATTATTTCCATATCTATTTGAATTAGTGTAAAGTGGAAGTTCAATTATTATTTTTTGGGTTGAAATATTACTTGTTACTTAAAATAACAATCATAGTTTATAATGAAGTTTATCACAGTTGTGTTTGACCAAAAATGGATTATTTTTTTTTCCTTTGAATTAAGCAGGCTATTGTTACAATATATAACTTCCAAAAGTACCGTCATATTCAAGCACCGGGATGGCAACTAGGTTGGACATGGGGAAAAAAAGAAATAATTTGGAGTGCAGCTGGAGGTCAAGCCACAGAGCAAGGAGATTGTTCGAAATTCAAAGGAAACATCCCTCATTGCTGCAAAAAAGACCCATTCATTGTTGACTTGTTGCCAGGAACTCCATATAACCAGCAAATTTCAAATTGCTGCAGAGGCGGAGTAATTAGCTCGTGGGTTCAAGACCCAGAGAAAGCTGTTAGCGCATTCCAAATAACTGTCGGTCAAGCAGGAACAAGTAACAAGACAGTAAGGTTGCCAAAAAACTTCACCCTCGAAGCACCGGGACATGGATATACATGTGGACCTGCAATGAAGGGGAAACCAACCAAGTTTCTAACACCAGACGGAAGGAGGTTCACTCAAGCTTTGAGTAAGTTCTGTTCCTTTGCTTTCTCAAGACATTAGTGACATGACACATCCGCAAATGATGCATACCTCTTTGATCATGAAATTTTCCGAGTCTATACTAGTAAAGTTAAAGGTGTAATCATATTAATTGTATCTTTTTCCTTGCAGTGACATGGAATGTTATTTGCACGTATTCGCAGTTCTTAGCTCAGAGGACACCGACTTGTTGTGTCTCACTGTCCTCTTTCTACAACAACACAATTATAAACTGTCCGACTTGCACATGTGGTTGCCAAAATAACATAACACAACCGGGAACATGCGTAGAGTGAGCAGATACTATCTTTAATCTCATATTCTCCCTTTCTTTTTTGTTTTAAGTTTCCAGAAGTTGTTAATATTCATTTGATGTTTATTTTATGTTCTCTGACAGGCCGGACTCTCCTTATTTAGCCTCAACACTTCTAAGTTCCGGAAAAGATGATGACAGTCCTGTGGTCCGATGTACTAAACATATGTGTCCGATTAGAGTTCATTGGCATATTAAGACCAACTATAAAGCTTACTGGAGGGTAAAAATTACAATAACAAATTTTAACTACAAAATGAACTATTCCCAGTGGAATCTTGTTGTTCAACACCCCAACTTTGAGAATCTCACGCAGATATTCAGCTTTAATTATGAGCCACTGCTCCCGTATGGTTCCATTAGTGAGTACTTTTTTCCCTTGACAACGAAATACAACTTCCGTATACATTTGAGCTTTCTAACTGATTTCATCTTCTTCAGATGATACTGCTATGTTTTGGGGAATCCAATATTACAATGATCAACTAATGCAGGGTGGACCTTCTGGAAATGTGCAATCAGAGATCATACTTCAGAAAGATAAATGGAAGTTTACCTTTGAAAAGGGATGGGCTTTCCCTCGAAAGGTGTACTTTAATGGCGATAACTGTGTTATGCCACCTCCGGATGCTTATCCATACCTACCAAATGCTAGTGCCTACAGTAGGCTTACTCTACTGCACTCTTTGGCTGCAATTTTGGTATCTCTTGTTCTACTATATTCACATAACTTGTAAAGTTAAAAGAAAGAAATACAATTGAAGAGTTTAATTGCTTCCAATGAAGAGAATTTCCTGGCCTTGTTTATATCAACATTAAATGTCTTCAGTAAAATATAAAAGCATAACTTCTGCAACATCACCCTGAGGTTTCAAAATGTGAAGGTTTACTTGTGATTTTGTAGATGTAACCATTGACTTGGTGTATTCCAGTTCGATTTCTCGTTGTTCAACATAAGCATTGTATGTATCTTTGTACACATCATAAAACTTTATGATACTGTGTTGGTGCAGAAAGCAAAAATCTTGTATATAAGGAAAATGTTATCTCTAGTTATACAATAAAATGAACAAGGTCCAATTTCACTATTCTCTCGGCATGCACACAATGCAATACATAACAACCTAAGCAAGCTCTTGATGATGGAGCACAGTCTAGACTAAATGTGAAGTTTAGATTGTATGTTGTTGCTGCTATCGGATGAATTTTTCTGTTACCAGGTGAGAAAAATCATCAAAATAGTGCAAATTGCAGTACTTGAAAATGAAAATGGCCCTTTTTCAGCAGAGTTGGGTAAAATTGGGTATGAATCTGGAGGTGGAAGTTTGCATTCATCTCCATTAAAGTAGACTCTCCGGGGAAATCCCCATCCTGACTTCAGTGTGAATGTATTCTTATCCTTTTGCATAAGCACCTCAGACTGAACATTCCCCGAAGGTCCAGCTTCCATCAAGAGATCATTGTAAAATTTCATGCCATAGAACATGCCAGTGTCATCTGTGTAGAAACAAATGATTTTTAAGTTCCGTTCAAGCTTGAGAAAAGAAAAACTAAATTCACATTCGTATGCACTCACTAATGGATTGGTAGGGCACGAGAGGCTTGTAGTCGAAGCTGAAAACTTGAGTGACATTGTTGAGATTAGGATGTTGTGCCACAAGTGTCCAATGTGTATGGTTCTGTCTGTAATTGAAGTTAGTGATAGCAATCTTGACTCGCCAATAATCCTTGTAATTGAGCTTAACATGCCAATGCACGCGTATTGGGCACATGTGATGGGTGCATTGTAGTAATGGTTCATTATCCTTTCTTGGAGTGTTAATTCCCTTTCTTTTCAGTTTTTCGGAGTCTCCCCTGCATCATCAAAATCCCCAGTAGACTAATTAAGCAAATGTTAACATAAAAGCTCGACGTATGCAAAGGATACCTACATGATGCAGTTGTGTTTATGATTGCAACCACAAGCACAAGATGGGCAAGGAGTGATGGTGTCGTTGTAGAAAGTTGAGAAAGAAACACAACAACTCGGGTACTTGGATGACAGAAACTGAGAATAGGTGCATGTCACATTCCATGTCACTGCAAGTAATTATTACATCAACCTGATTGGTTACTGAAATACCGATAAACAGAGGAAAAAATAGAAGCAGAAAAGGGTAACTTACTCAATGCTTGAGTTTTTCTCCTATGATCTGCAGTGAGGAAAACTGTGGATGGAACAATCTTTGCAGGGCCACAAGTGTAGCCTGGTCCTGGACCAAGCAGAGTGAAATTCTTGGGTAGTTTTACTGTCTTGTTTGATGTTCCAGCAAGTCCAACACTAATCTGAAAGGAAGATACCGACTCAGAAGGATCTTCGCCCCAAGACGCGAGAACACCACCTTTACAGCAGTTGCTGAACTGTTGGTTGTAAGGAACTCCAGGAAGCAAGTCCACAAGTACAGGATCCCTCTTGCAGCAATGTGGTACATTTCCTTTAAACTTAGAACAGTCACCTTGCTCTGTTGTTTGTGATCCCACAATGG
Organism: Solanum etuberosum; assembly: GCA_029582245.1. Taxonomy (NCBI): domain Eukaryota; kingdom Viridiplantae; phylum Streptophyta; class Magnoliopsida; order Solanales; family Solanaceae; genus Solanum; species Solanum etuberosum. The sequence continues at coordinate 7,271 of JAJONR010005893.1, read as the reverse complement.
ACCATATCACTTCTTTCTTGGGCCAGTTCCATCCTAAAGTCCATCCAGGGCTCATAATATGCCGATACATTTGAAAATTATTCATTGTTACAACAGCCTGTATGAATATTTCAGGTTTTCGTTACTATATAAACATTCGCGTCATTCAGTATTATGAAGATACTTACCACATAGCCATCTGGTGTCCAAGACATGACATCCCATTTTATTGTGATATTACCAAATGGATCCAATGGATCAAATGCATCTGAAGGTCCAAAAGGAAGAGCAAAATAATACATAATGGGAACACAAAAATATACAAATTCTTATCTATAAGCATGTACTTTACCTGCATGAGGCAAGACAGAAGACAAGACAACCGCGAAAAAAGTTAACTTTGCTAGAGGAAATAAGAGTTGGCATTGCTGAGAGTAATTTTTTCCCTTAAAAGATATTTTTTTCTGAAACATCCTTAGTATAGTATATCTTGATGTTTAATGATCTTATGTTTTTTTTCTTTCTAAAAGAATGAACTTAGGAGTATTAAAAGAGAGGGAATTTTAGCTGATCATGATGATGCCACACCTAATGGTTGTTGGGTGGTTTATGCCATAGTATCATTTTTTCACTTCCACTCTATAATTCTCTCTCACCTATTTTGGTATCTTTCAAAGGGCCATCAAAGTGAGAAAGGGGGAGAAAAATGGGACATTTGAACACAATAGCTAAGCAGTCATTTCCTAGGTGGGATATATTATCAGTTCTGATTAGTGAGTACACTGTTGACAAAACTGTCCCTTTGTAGTAGATGTTAAGTCATAATAGTTCTTGATTATTTATAGCAAAAATTTCAAATCTACTAGCCCTAACAGTGAAAAATATCCTAATTTGATGTGAATATTAAGCAATCATTATCGATAACAGTAGTTAAAGGATGTCTTCCCTTTTAACTTAATTTTATCTTTTTGAGATCATTTCTTATACTACATTGTTAATAGCAGGGTAGTTGTGTTTCAAGTGAGCTTTTAACATTGTTACATAAGTGAACAAAGGATGTGCTAACAATTTGAATGACACCGACTCACCATCTTCAGAGTTATGCTTCTTTACACTAATTTGCTCTAACAGAACCAATTCAAGACCAGTCTTTCGAGTTGAGCCCTCTTGTTCAGTCAGAGCAGGTTGAACAACGTCTTATAGCACTCATTGAATATCTATAAGAAAATTGGATAATTTAAGTGTGCTCTGGTTAAGAACCTTATTTTTCATAAGACTTTACTAGTTTTGGATATTGTAATACTCATTAGTACATTTCTGTTCTTGTAATACTCATTAGTTACAACCATCAGCTAGGAATACCAAGAGAAACAGAACAACCAGAGTTTGACAATGCTCTTTATTTGGTGCCGGCAGTATTTGGAAGATATGGGTAAGATTCAGGAGATGGCATCACACAAGGATTGCCGTTGAAGTAAACCCTCCGAGGGAAAGCCCAACCTTTCTTCAGCGCAAGTGTTTTTCTGTCCTTCTGAAGTGTTAAATCTGAGTGGACATTTCCTTTTGGTCCAGCTTGCATCAGGACATCATTATATGACCTTCTCCCATAAAACAAGGCTGTATCATCTGCATAGTTAAAATATCATCAGCCTGATGATTGATGAACGGTCTAATGATCGAGTATATGTCTGTTCTGTTTATGAATCAAATAAAGGAACTTAGAGCTTACTGGTTGATACGAGAGGCTTGTATAAAAAGCTGGAAACTTGAGTCGCTTTGTTGAGGTTTGGATGTTGAACGACTAGTGTCCATTGTGTATAGTTGAATCGGTAGTTGAAGTTTGTGATGGTCATCTTCACATTCCAATACTTGTTGTAGTTTGGTTTAACATGCCAATGCACATTGACAGGGCACATGTGTTTTGTGCATTGCAGCACTGGCTTATTTACTCCCTTCCTGCAATTACACTAGTCAGTTATGATCTGTCAAGGAGAATTGTTCATAGTTTGTATAGCTAAAAACTCACATGACACAGTTGCTACTGTTACGGCAGCCACAAGAACACGAAGGACAAGGGGTGATACTTGCATTGTGAAAAGTAGACAAGGAGACACAACATGTCGGTTTCGGGGATGCTAAGAACTGAGAGTAAGTGCAAACCACTCTCCATGTCACTGCATATTACGCAGAAAGATTCAGGCTAATGCAAACAGTATTTACTTTTAATGTATGGTTAAAAGACTTACTCATAGCCTGTGTCATTCTTCGACCGTCAGATGTTACGAAACGAGTGGGACGGATGATTTTAGCAGGACCACAAGTATAGCCACCACCTGGAGCGATGAAAGTGAATTTTTTAGGAAGTTTCACTGTTCTGTTTGTAGTCCCAGCAGCGCCTACGAATATCTGAAATGCAGAGAGAGCAGCAGAAGGGTCCTTTCCCATCGATGACAAAACGCCGCCCTTACAGCAGTTAGCAATTTGGTGGTTATAAGGGGCATCTGGAAGCAAGTCAACAACTGCAGGATTTCTCTTACAACTGTGAGGAATGTTGAATCTATACATTGAACAATTTCCTTTTTGAGTAGCTTTTGCTCCATACATGGACCAAATTACCTCATTCTTCGCCCATGTCCATCCTAAAGTCCATCCAGGGGTCGTTATTGGACGATACATTTGGAAATTGTTCATTGTCACTACTGCCTGAAATTCGAAAAATTCATGAACTAAAGATCTCAAACTGCTAATTAAATAGTAAGTAGTAATAGTTCAAGTTATACTTACCACATAACCATCAGGGATCCAAGATATCACATCCCATTTGATTGTTATATTTCCATTTGGATCCAATGCGTCGTCATAGGCAGCTGCAATTAGAATTAAAAAAAAGTCAAATTTTAGAAATATGAATGCAAATAGAAGCACTAAACACTTCCTTTGTAGCAATGTAATTACCCGCACCAGAACATAGCACAAAAAGTAGAAACACTATGGTATATGAGTTCATAGACATGTTGGACCAGGTAATAGAAATTATGTTAAATTTCTCGATAATATAAAAGAGCTAAACGGTCTTCACACAATGGTATTTAACCTAGTTTCAGATGCAATTGGTCATATCTATGCCATTTAAAAATGCTAATAGTAATAATAACAATAAGAAGTATGGAAGAAAGAAATTATTGAGGCAGCTTCGTAGAAAAAGACTCTAACAAACTATTAAAGAGTTGACTTTGGCTTGCTGGGAAGACTCTGAATTTGAACACTCAAGTCAAGACATTAAGTTATTAAATGCATTTATTTATTTTTTAATTTTATCAGAGGTTTGATTGGGTCAGATCTGTGGTGAAGTGTTAAAGCCATTCAGACCTCAATATCACGCTTCAAAATGTAATAACCTTTTTTCATCAAAAGTTAAATGCATTTCTTCAGCTAATCTTCCACATACGATAAACACAATATTAATTCTTATGACTTTCATTGGACTCCAAATTTTTCATCTCTTCCACCTAAGTGAGAACGGACAAAGTATGTCTGCCTGCCTCCCTCAAATTTAATTTGTTTGTCTTACAGTTTTTTAGCAGGTGTTTGAACATGTGATTTCATATCAAGTTATAAAATTATGAGATTGTACATAGAATTGAGACAATTTCAATAATTTTGCAACTTATGGAGTTTTTATGTCTATGAGAAAACATATAATATAAAAAATCTAAATTACATATTCAAACAAAAATTTTACTTCATCTCATAATTTCATATCCTTCCTGATTTGAAGAGCTAAGAATTAGAGGATTAAGCAAGTAATAACGCTCCTTAAACAATTTAAAGAGCATCAAAGTTCGTCACTAAATCCTTCATAATAATTTGTTAATTTGATTCTACAGAGCAAAGCATCAAACTCTGTATTAAGTACAAAAAGTACTCTATTTTTTTCAATTTATGTGACACTGTTTGACTTGACACAAAATTTAAGAAAAACTTTTAAAATTTGTGATCTAAAACACTATTGATCATTCATATGGTTATAAATCAAATGTCACGATAGGCTAAAATCGAGAAGATGAAGAGATCCCGCTTGAAGAGCTAAGAATTAGAGGAATTAAGCTCCGTTCTTAAATTATGTAATGCATATTGACCGTATATAAAGTTAAATGGAGATAAAATGTGTTTTAAAATTTATGATCTAAAATAAATTATAATATGAGGGCATGTGGCTATATTTCAAACATGTACACATATAAAACTTAAGAGCTTTTTTTTCTATTCTAATACTACTTCTGACTCTATTTACTTGTTCATTTTGACTTGACACACACAGGGGTGTAGGCACATGTATATCAGGGACACCCTTTGTCCGAAAAGAATACCGCATATACTAGTAAAATGACACATGAAGTGATTAAATAACACATTTTGGACATCTTTAACATAATATATTGTTATAGCCTAGTGATTTTAGATGTCTTGAACGTGTTTTTAGACATCTTTAATGAGTCATTGCACTATTTTATCCTTATTAATTGATACAATTTCAAAATCAATATATACTCATTAAAGAGGTTTTACGTTTTTCAAAAGCATTTACTCTCTAAATAAATTGAGGGTATAATAAGTGCAAAATTATTATTTTTTCTTGAGAGTATAATTTTTTTTTTATAAAACTATTGAAAAAATAAAACTCCCTCCATGAATCCTAGATTCAAGAACTCAAGCAAATAAATAAGACGGTCTCCCATGTCGAAAACAAGGCCAAAATGGTCCAATTGCATTCGAAAGGATAAATAGTATAGCCAATGGATACAACAAAATATGGGCCCACCGAATATGATTACACGTCTCGTGTTCCTATTGGGTCTTCTAAATCACCCTCTCCTATCCTATTGGCTGCTTTCAAGATTTTTGACGAAGATGCGGCTTCTTTTATTAATATGACCTTATAACACAACAAAATAATATATTGATCGCATATTTAAATTTGTCGCTGATCCAAAATAAATTGTTCTTTTTTGTCACGTTCCGCATAGATAGCCAAGAGGAGTATTAATGGAGTAATTTGATAGATAAATATTAGTTGAAGATTGATGTTTTTTATAGAATATAAAAGTTTGGAATAATTTTTTAATTTTAAAAAAATTTCAAATATTAGAACTTGATCCAAATACTAGTTTTTTCTAGTATTTAAAAATTTGGGATATTTGTCAAGTTATATTATCTTGTGGTAATTTAGTTGTCCAAACCGTATCATTTGGCAAACAACCGAAAGATATGCAATCTTAATCATTCATTTCGTAGGTAGTACAGGTCCACTTTCCTTCGGAATAGGCCAGTAATTCTAAAAACAGCTATACAAATCCACTTTAATTTCACAAAAAGATCATCATATCAAAGGGAGAAAAAAATGACAGTATCAATAGACGCCTGTTTTAGCTGCATCCATCTACGAAAACAGCTGCAGAATAATACGTAAATATTTTGAAACTTCACGTCAGATTTATCATTCAGGATTTTCAATAAAGGGTTCAAAATCTGTAGAAATAGACACCGAAGGTGGTTCAACATCTATCTGCTATATATACATAAAAAAAATAATTTCCGCCGATAGCATGAGAAAAGGGAGAGAATACCGAAAAACCATAGGAATGGGTGGAATTGGAAAGCTAATAAGAGGAAAAGAAAAGCTTTCCAACCCACCAATTCCCATAGATTTTCGAAAAACTCATCTCCAATTTCAGATCTGCTAAACTGAATCCAAAAAACAACCCAGTTAGTTTGTGTATGTGAATTAAAATGCAGAAACGAGACCTTTTATAAGGGGAAAAAACATGCAAGTGTGGTGTGGCGGAAAGAGGTAGGAAGATGAGTTGTTAATAGGCTGGACCACTCACATCACATATGGATAGTTCTTGCTTAAAGTCATGCAAATAATTATTTTATTATTCATGTCCAAAAAAATGGTTACTCCTACTTTTTTATAATTGAAAATAATTTTATTTTTATCCTTTGAAAAAATAATTTATGGTCTACGAGTGTTTTAGATCATAATTTTTAATTATTTAACGTGTCAATCGAATGATATCATGTAAATGAGATGGGGAGTACATATTTTGCTCAATTATTAGAGATTGCTATAAATTGTAATCAAACATGATACTTGATGTGCTAAATCTTATAAATAGTAATTAAAATATTATTAAATATAATAGTAATTATGTGCTAAATCTTATAAATAGTAATTAAAATATTATTAAATATAATAGTAATTATGTTAATTCTAATACTTAAATAATTCACTATCTAAAAACTATCAAATAACTCTGAGTGCATTCTCGTATACCTATTCGTGACTTGTTTAATACGCTGGTCCCTTTTTATTAACTATGAAAAATTAATGGTGTTTTTTCATATTTCATTGTGAAATTTGAAAAAAATATTTTTTGTTTTCAAAGTGAAAATGATAGTTGAAAATTGAAGTTGTGTTTGATCATGAATACAAATTGAAGTTGCTTTTGACTTTTTGTGCGTAATTTAAAGTGAAAAAATGAATTTTTTTGATTATTTTTCAAATTCTGATTGAAATTGGGAATTTTGTAATCGAATGTGATTTTTGGAGTCCAACTCCGGAAAAAGTAAAACAAAAATTAACGGCCAAACAACACCATAATATATAACGGAAGTTTTGGAATATCATAGCAGATTTTGATTAAGCACATAGTATAAGAATATCCTCAGAATATTCGTTTACTGAAAGTACCGTGGGACTCATGCTTTGTCAAAACGTGATCGATATAATTGTTTATTGTCGGTGTTAAAAGGACGTGGAAAGAATCTTCATGGTAAATTTTACTACTACGAGAAAAGAATATTTAATTGAGTGACTTTAAGATTATAAAAGATAATTAAGTGACTTTCCGGAAGAATATGATGAGATATTATCTCATTTATAGAACCACAGCTTAGTAAGAACACAAAGACTTGTTAGTTTGTTATAACATGATTATAGTATAATTAGAAACATAATGTTTATTTTTGTAGGTGTAATTACATAGTGAGATTTTTAAAGTTTTAGAAATAAAAATTAATTGCGGAAACTACACATTAATGTTTGACAAATGTGTCTCTATAAGAGATGCGATTAAATTTTATCTATCTCTAGGTGTTCAAGATACATTTTTTAAAATAAAAAATATAGTATTAAATAATTATATTACTCCATATTTGTAACTATTATTATACACAACACTTGATATATATATATATATATATATATATATATATATATATATATATAT
>JAJONR010005892.1:0-87546 GCA_029582245.1 Solanum etuberosum | reverse complement strand
CCCCCCCCCCCCCCCCCCCCCCCCCCCCCCCCACTCTGTGTGTGTGAGAGAGAGAGAGAGATGTTGGCACTAGTAATACCATGAATCTGCCCGAGTAGGGGCCGAACAAAAGACCCAAGCCCATGAATGACATGAACTTATAAAGTCCTATTCAGCATATGTACTTTTGTGATGTTAATATGGCCATGCTGGACTACCTGGATCATACGAAATCTGCACTGTGGGTTGCTAAGGATCACCTGATAATACATAGAAGATGTGCATCTCCAACAATTAGAACTGTCTTAACAATTCTATTTAAGAACTTTGAGATGAAAGTTTAATTAGAATTGGAACACTTAAATAAGATACCAACACCTACAATAATCTGTCCATAATGATGTCTACTTGTCTGCATCTTCATATTATATATGCCCTCTCCGTTTTGTTATGTCCTATATAAAAGCTAAAGATCTCATCCTTCCAATGCATTTTCCGGTGAACTCCTTTAATCCTAAAATGCGGTAGAGACTGACTTCCCCTGGGGCCTGAAGTACTTCTCATTATGACCACCACTTACGTAGATTCATATGGCTCCAACTCTTGTTTTACATTAAGCGACATGCAAAAAATGTTAAATCTGTTACATTAGCTGATGGTGTAAATTATCTATCACATAAGACCATGCGCAGGATTCAAGAAACCCTTTCAAATGATAGAGATTTGACTGCAGTGGATCAAGATCTGCCATCTGCACCAGCTCTGCTTGCACTAAAACAGAAACGGCTGACATTTACCTGGCTTGATGGGGAAGCACAGAAAGTGAGAACCTCTCTTCAAATTTTGGCATTGCGTTGGTTAAATAGTGACGTGATTACATTTTCTGTAGCACCAGTGGTTTTTAACTTTAGCACCTTAATTATCATTGCCTTTTATTTTATAAGATCAATCTGTTAGTAGATTCATACCCATCAGCAGTAGGAGTTGTCTTTTGACAGACTGATGGAGTGGAGTCCATAGAGGACTACAGAAAAGCATGAATTTAGATTCTTTAGCATTTATTTTCTAGAGTGAAGATCAAACTCCTTCCACCTCTTATCTTTGATATTTAACTAGGAATCTTTCAATTACTTGTTTGTGCGTATTTGACCCCCCATCTTAGATTCTTATAGCGTTTCCTGAAAAAATTTCAGTTCTAGGGAACTTCTGTGGATTTTCTTTTGCACAATTTTGGAGAAGGTGCATTAACTGATTACCTTGATGGTTTTATTTTATTTAGCTATTAGAGAATAATGGATATGGAGGATCCATATTACACAGCTCCAACTAATTTGGGATTGGGGCTAAGTTGATTGATTACTTGATAGGCTCTAATGTCCTGTTGGTTTTGGATCCAAATGTTGTTAATCTTGAATACTCGTCATGTTTTGGAAACCTTTTTTTTCCTTTCTATTGTTGAGAGATGGTCCCTGAACTTGAATGTGAGTCATATAGCTAACTTTCTTTCCCTATGCTATTATTCCTCTAAATCTAGGCTTTTATTTATATAAATAATCTGAGCATGTAAGTTTTGATTGGTTCTTATGTTTATGTTGGATGACTCTTCTTTGTGCAAAGTAATGATTTTCTGCCATGTTGAAGGCTAACAGCTTCTCCGTTCTACAGAGTTACTGTTTCTTCTACATTAATTCAGAAAATAGTTATGAGACCTGTGGGCCGATGAGGGATATAACAGACACAGCACAATTGTTCATTGTACGCTATGATAGGAATGATACAGAGGATGTTGGAAAACAGCCAACCAGCAAATTCTCAGAATTGTACAATGTTGAAACTGATCCTGCAGCTCAGCTTGTGGCAAAATACAATGGTTCTAATAAAATTGAACAGGTCAGTAGACTGACAGAGATCCCCTGAAATACAATAGCAAGTCACATGATGATTCTGGTTTTCTCATTCCCTTGTGCTTTGAGTATAAACTCACTAGCTAATCTATCAAGTGTTCCTTGACAGCAGCACCAAAATATGTATATAAAGCATCTTCTCCCTTGCTCTGTAGAGCAATTCTTTTTTCTGTTGAAAACAGATTACAGCGTCTATAGTGGACGATATCAAAGTTGTTCCTTCCACGGTTCTCTTTGCTTCACACAGTGATGAGCAGTCCTTCCAAAATTGCTTCCAATTGAGCATTTATATCTCTGTTTTTCCTTCCTAAACTATTTACTTTTCCCACTGGTTTCCTTTCTTCCAAAATTCACATGTTCGCATGATACCACTTTTAGATAGTTACGCAAGGTCCCTCATAAAGATTATAAAAAAACACGTATGTTGTGACGTTGGAAAAACTTGTGAATTTCTGTTTTTGAGCAACCCCTTATAACTAACTAGGACATGCAAAAATAGTTCACTCCTTTCCATCTACTAGACTGCCTCATTTATAGTCAAATGCCTCTTGCTTTTAGAACATGCAAGTAATATGCTTTTCCAAATAATATTTGGCTCTCTAAGTGTTTTCCCTGTATGGTATTTGACTGAATTATCCGTTTTCATGAGAAATAATCTAGATAAGAAAATATAGTCTATCCTGAGATTTGTTCGACTCTTCATTATCGAGCCAACTACTTGTATGAGAACGTTCATGATAATTATATCTAGATATCTAATGTATGGTATATTGGAATGACAGATCGTACAATGGATTTCTGAGATTATCAAAGATGGTGACTCAAAGAACCTTCCTTCATTTGTAAGTTAATTTCCCAAATCTCTCTGTTCACACCAAAAGGATCTTGTTCTTATTTTTTGGTTCAATGGTGTATGGGTTTGAAAATGGATCTTATAAATGACGCCCCTCCTTCAAGATTGTAAGCTCTATACATGACAGCAGTTGCCAGTTGGTGTAGTTGATAAACCAGAATTTCGCATGTGCAGAATTATTAACCCTTTGCTACTAAATCTATATGGAGATTGATCTATCATCTCTCACTTGGGTGGAATTATGGATACTAGTCTGGAAGGTACTTTATGACTGTATGTGGGAGGAGTGATAGGAGTAATGTCCTTTTAATCAACGTGGGAGGAAAAATAGATCTCAATATCATGAGATAATGATTTCTCATGTTATTCATATGTTGATTATTGCAAGGATGTAAAACAGTGGAAACTTGTCTTTAGCCCTTTCCTAGGCTCCTTTCTATTTCTGTATCTTTATATATACATTTTGTTGCAGAAAACAAGAACTCCTGAATTGGTCCCAGAGGATGCAGATTCCAGTTGGTCATCTTGGTCTGAAGGAGCTGTTAGTCCTAGTAGAGGATTGATTCAGAGGGTCAAAAGTTTCCTAAATAAAGTTCATGATTACAGTGGCGATCCAAGAGTTGGACCTTTCTTGCTCCTGGCAGCACTGATCTCATTTGGTAGTGTTTGGTTTAAGAGAAGTCAGGTAGCTCAGTCAAGTGAGCCTGATCATTCAAGCCAGAAATCCAATGAGCCAGAACGTTCGAACCAGCAGACCAGAGAGCCTGATCAGTCGAATCAGCCAAATGCAAAGGTAGTGATAGGCACTTTCAGTTTGTTCCTGAAACGATCTTTATATTGACCTCTTTGAAAATTGACTTGGATCCTTTCCACCTTTGTATCTTTTTGCAGGACGCAACCATGCGAAAGCGAAGAGCTCGCCCAAGAAACGATCTTGTTCCACCTTCTATGACCGACGTGGACCCAAAAGGTGCTTACCAAGCGGAGTTTTCAGATTCTGATACTCGCTAGATGGATTCAAAAGATTTGCCGGCTTTTCTGTTAACACAGGGTGGTAGCTGAAATTGGTGGTGAGCAGGCGGATAACTAACAACCACCTCCTTTACCCAACTGTTTGCACTGTTGGCTTCGATACCATGTAGTCATGTACATTGAGCTCGATAAAGTTTCTTGACGTGTAAACACATTTCCTCAGTAGTTTAGTTTTAATTTATGAAGGAAAATGAAAATAGAGACCAAGACAATATGTCATGATTCTGATTTATAAAACTACTATAGTATATATATTCGCTTCCATTTTCTTTTCTTACAAATTGTTTAGTTACGTAAAGTGCGTAAACATTAATTTAGTGATATGTCTGACAACCATATGAGGGGCTTAAATTTTGATATAACAGGAAGTGTGTAATCCATTGTTTGTCATGCAGTAAAGGGTACCTAACCTTACTTTTTTGGTCCCATTGGTAGATGGTCCTCCTAATCAAGAAATGGGCTTTATCTTAAATAAAGACATCATCTGCTCAGATCAACGCTTGGAAACGTAACATATTTGTCTGGTGATTTAGGTAGTCCAGCAAAAAACACAAGTACTTTCCATCAGACAAATAAGAGTCCCAACAGAAACAGAAATGTATGGTTTAGCTTTCATCAAAAACTGTAAGAATACGGATTTGTGTCTAAGAATCATAACAATGAAAGAATCTTGAAATAAAGTTATAGTAACTACTCCTGCAACAATTGTTGGTTACAATTCACCTTTACTATCGAATAACTTCAAACCCCAGCTATTATCCTCACAATGTCTCACATGAGGAACAATGTTAACTGTGTTATTACTTCCTGTTTTCTTCTTGCAGTCGTAGTAAGGGGGAGAATGATAACACGGCTCCAAAGACGTAGCTCGAAAACAAGGCGGATTATGGACTGTCCCATTTTTAAACTTGTATAAAATCCATGGCTTCAAACCTCCAAGACTATAAGCCACATAACCAAAAGTGGACCATCCACTTGTAACCAATTTATCAGTTAAACTCAGCAAATACATTTCTGCCAAGGCCTTTCTGTCATGCATCAGCTTCTCACTTTGTTGATGCTCTTCATGACTTGGCTGAAAAACACTAACAATCTCTCCCGTCACTGTAGGATTCTGCCAATACATGTTCCTAATCTCCTCGAAGTATCGTGAACTCAGAGATGTCATCAAGACGCTTATAGTCTTTGTCTTGCCAGAAGAATTGACTTTAGGCTCATTCAGATTAACCTGTGGTAACAGATTCTCCTTTGTTGTACAAGCTAATATCTGATTCAACACATACTTAAAATTGCTTACACCTAAACTGAAAACTCTAATTTGAATGCCTATTTTTTCATCTGCTTGAGCTAAATAAGAATGATAGTACCTAGTAATAAGCCCCCATACAGAATTTGTTGGATGGAAAAGGTACCTACCCAAGAAGTGGAAGACAGTTTCTTTCTCTGGAAAAAGATTGTTCAACTCTTGCTCAAACGACGGGATCAAGAAAAGAGCAGGAACATAATAGTTATTTGACTTCACAAATAGCCAAGGGACTTTGTGGAGAAAAGTTTGGTCAGTGTCGCAGAAGAATAATTTATCTTGCACATCAAAGTCATGAGATAAATGAAGGTAGAGGAATGAAGGTATTCTTGACTTGCCTGTGACATTATTTCTCACCATATAACCATAAGAATGTGGAGATTTCTTATTAAAGCTACTAAACTGATCAATAGTAGGAAAATCTGGAGGAAGCAACCAAGAAACTTCAGGAAAAGGTTCACAAAACAGGTTATGCAAATTAGCTCTGGGGTCAACAAGAAGGACTCTATTTGTGAGTAGAGCATAAAGGAAAGCAGAGGTTAAGGTTAGTATTCTGTTCCCTAAACCACTATACGATATCCAAACAACGTAATTACAAACTGAAGAATCACTACTGTATTCACCGGACTTTATAAGGTCTACTGTTCTGTTGTATAATTCTGTGTAAGGTCCGCATTGCTTGTGAAGAGCTTCGTATCTCCTTAACCCCGAGATAAGATAAGAGGAAGGCTTATGCTGCAGAGGTTTGCTATATAAGTGTGATTCATACCTACTCAAACAAGATGTTTCATCAAATCCAGTAGGAAGAAGACCACCAAGTAGTTTATCTTTTGGCACTGTCAGTGGCTGCGGAGTATCCTTTTCAGAAACTGTGGCTGGAAGAAAGAAAACGAAAAGACTAAGATTACTGCACAATCTCAGTAGAACAAACAAGTATTTTCTCTGCATAAGAAAAGTTAAATTCCATGAAATGGAAACTTCTGTTGCTAAACTTGCTCCTTTGTTTTAGCTTTATTCATTATGAACATGTGAGTACATAATGTATGACATGTAGCGTATTTTCTGTACCTATTATTCTATTTTCAACAAACTGGAATTGCAGAAGAAAAGAAATACTATACAAGTGAAAGGAAAAGCAAAAAAGTGGGAAAATAAAGAGGAAATGCAGCACCTTTTGAATGTTTAACATGAAAAATTCTAGCTTCAGCCAAAGTCCACAAGCAATCAGAAGGCAAGTCTCCGAAAAAATAGGCAACTGAGAAAATAACCGTAAGAACCATCAAGAGAACAATTATAAAACCCATGAGTGTCATTGGATTCGGACCCCATTTCAACTCTGAGTTCTTCAAAACAACACCTGATTCGCGATCAGAAGAAACTTGCTGATCATTGAAGGTTTTCTTGGATCGCTTCATAGTTACTCGAAGCAAGTAGAACTGAAAAGACTGTTGCAAATGTAGAATAACAGATTTGGCAAAGAGTTAACAACAAATTCAATGGTTGGTGGATACATTATGTACCAATTAAATTAATTTCAATTTACTAGTGATGATTGCTTTCCTTTGTCTGCAAAGTGCAGATCATCTTGCCTCTATTGTTGTTTCCTTTTTCGTTATACATGACTTTCAATGTTGTTCATTTTGGCTATTAAAATCTTTTGATCATTCATAGAATGTTGGTCGAATTTGGACAAACATGATACTTTGAGCTTGAGTTTTTATATTCGACTCCAACCTCCTGAAACTATATTGGGGGCAAGACATGACCGCGACTTAAGAAAAAAGTAGCCTCGAAAAGATTTAATGTCATTACTATTTCAGGTCAATAAGTTGTATACTATCAAAAGTTATTAATGTCCTTACAATGTTAAGCAAGTAAAATTAGTCCGAAACAAGAAGAAACACATAATTGGATGTTTACTTTGAAAGAAGGCAAGCTTTGACTTCTAGAGAGTTGGTACATTAAATTAAAACTATATACAGATACAAACTGGAAGATATATTTGTCAAATAGTTTTTTTTTTTCAATTTTTCTTAAGCCATCAATTATTACCAACTCATTGTTAAGAGCTCAAGAAAGTAAAATCCAAATATAATTATGTTTATCTGTTAAAGTTTTTGTTGTTTTCCTTCTGATATATATGATATTTTAAAGTTTTGAGTTCAAAGTATATAAACTCATAATCTAAAAAAATTATCTCTAGTGTGATAGTCAGAATTTTCATTAATAAAGTTCAAAAGTAAACACACAATGAAATTTAAGGAGATTCAACATCTATTATATATACATAAAAATATTTTTAACTATATATAAACTCATAATTAAAATAATCGAATGAATCCCCTCAACCGACTCCGCCCTAGCGTTTATCACGATCAAATTATGTAAAAAAGAAGAAGAAATAGTTATACTTAAATTATAACTCGTGAATCATGATATATGCAACTAGTTAGTTACCTAGAAATAAAACACAACTTTGTTACAATAAATTGAATTCAAAATTATAATGAAGGTGACTTTTGGCTTTAGCCTTTAGGCTTTAGGTTGGGTATTTTGTGAGGTGGGTGGATGGTTTCTACCTTGGTCTTTGTTTGTGTGCTTGTGGCCATCATGCGATAAATGAAGGATGGGAGGTCCCCTGTTCCCTACAAATTGAGTCAGCGAAAGAGAAGGGCCAACCATTGAAGATAAGCAAAGCCGCTATGAGAAACCAAATCGGACACGTGTCCACCTGATATTTCATTCTTGATTTTCCTCAAAAATACAACAGTTTTCGGTTCTTGTCTTGGAAGTCTCTCAAAAGGGTGGTTGGAATTTTGAGCTGTGGTGCTTTCAAATTGACAAAGTAGCAACCTTTATCCTCAATTTTCAACAAGGGAAAAGTTTGCTTCAAGAAAAAAAAGGAAGAAAATTCAATGGCGACTGCTTCTTCTTTGGGTTCATCAACTCTGTTACAATCCCAAATTAGTGGATTTGGCGGGAGTCAAAAGCTTCAAAAGATTTCTTTCTCCAACCCCAATTCACTCACTTTCACCAGGTTTCTCTACTTTCTTGATTGTCTTACTTCCTTTCCCTTCCTAATAATTAACTCTTTTACTTGTAATCTTTGTACTTTGAGTTATGGTCCGCAAGTTAACTAGATTGCTAGCCTAGTGTGGGAAGTCTTGAATCAATCATTTCCACAGGAAAAAAATCGGACCTTGATGTTTTTGGGTGTGTAGAAAGGGTGTATGGATCTTTTTCTTGGTGCTGTTGTGATAACAGGAATTTTTGCACAATATGCCTTCATATCCTATTTGAAGTTTGATTTTCCTGTGTGTGGTAAGCAATGGTCTTGAAGAGTCAATGTTCTAAGCTGGATAATATGCAATTCAGGATTGTCTTGTGAGAGACAATTTAGAATCTAATAGCATCAAGAACCACCCTCTTCAATTGGCAATTGGTTGATAATGTAAAGCTCATGCAGGAATGCTTCTTGGCAATGCCAAGTTTTTTTGACATTCTGATTAATTCTTGTTCAAGTCACTTTGATTTCTATGTTTTTCAACAGGCGCCAACCATAACTTGAATCTGATTCCTGTTGCTATTAACTATTACCTCACTGATGAGATTATGCTCACTTGGTGATGCAATTTTGCTTATATAGTTGTAAAAATGAGCCGATTTCTTGAATATATCAGCTGAGTTCATGCATTTTTTGTTCTTTTTGGACACGAGCCATTCATTTACTTTTCTTGCTAACAACTGCATATTTCTTTCTTACTTCCTATCTTAAAATATAGGAAATTTAACTAGTAGGTGTTTATCTTTCTGCAACTTTGCACCCTTATACTAGCGTCACAATCTGTCCAAATATAGTTCCTAATTTTGTTTGTAAATGCAGGAGGAGAATTCAAACTGTGGTGACTGCTTCTTCTCGGGTGGATAAGTTCTCAAAAAGCGACATTATTGTTTCTCCATCCATCCTTTCTGCTAACTTTTCTAAATTAGGAGAGCAGGTTTGTGGTCATATGGATCTCTTGCCCTACCATTTTTATATAGATCTTATAAAGGTGTATTTCTATTTGGAAACTAGATATAAGAAATATTGCTATACATCTACAAGTTTTAAATACTGAGTAAATATATTTTGCCTTTCTCATTTTAGGTCAATTCTTTGATGAATTTCTTCTTTTTTGTTTGTGGTTTCTCTTAAGAATGGCTCTTAAGTTGGTTAATCATTCATCACATTTAAGTGTTTTACTCTTGTGCCTTTCATGCATTTAGGTAAAAGCAATTGAGCAGGCAGGCTGCGACTGGATTCATGTAGATGTGATGGACGGTCGATTTGTTCCAAATATAACTATTGGACCCCTTGTAGTTGATTCCTTGCGCCCTATCACAGATCTACCATTGGATGTGCATCTGGTATTTCTTGTTTTTCATGTGGTAAAACTATTTCAGGTCTATAAGCGTGAAAATGCTTTTGCTAATGTTCCATTTCAATCGACCATTGCAGATGATTGTCGAACCTGACCAGAGGGTACCTGACTTCATAAAAGCAGGTGCTGATATTGTCAGTGTTCACTGTGAGCAATCTTCTACAATCCACTTGCATCGTACAATAAATCAGGTAAGAATCTGTCTCTCTTTCTTTCTTTCTTTTCCTTCTTCAATTCAAATTAGCAAAAGCAATGTTTCCTTGTATAATATGTATCCAAACTGTACTTATGATATCATACAAGGAGTCTAGAAAGTTCTTATCAACAGTGTTTCCGGAAGTGTTAATGTACTGCAGCCTGACAAATTCTTCTACCTCGAGTTTTTTGGATTACATAATAGGTTGGCCCATGAAAAATATATTTTTTGTAAAAAGGCAATTTAGCTGCTCTGTATAGAACTGTTTGTAGTAAGTGCACAGTATGACATTCAAATTAAGCTATCTTAGTCATATCAATGCGTTGCTTCTGTTTGGCTACTGCAGCTAGTTGTGTGAACCGCAATGACTGCTAAAGTGGTCTTTCAAACAAAGACTTGTATTTTTCAGTGTGTTTTCTATGAAATTTTCTGCATTTTTCTGTAGGAGTAACCTACAAATTTGCTAAACCTTTCCTTTGGGAAAAGGCCTATCAAAACTGCCTTACACTTGCTAAATATTTGGTACATGGGACTTGTTAAGTGCCTTTGTCAGTCTTGAATTTTTTGGCTTCACGTATCTAAAAGATCTACTCTTGATTTTGTGATTCTTTAGACCTTTTGATGCTCAAAGGCGTGCTTGCTTTGTTGAAATACTAGATACCTCTTTGTCAGTAATGACTATCTACTCATAGGAATTCAATTGCAAACCTACTTTAAAATGGCTACAGAAACGGGCTTCTCTTAAGTTAAGATTGTTAGGACTGTTGTACATAAGTAACAGAATATCACCAGCCTAATGTTCACTTACTACAAATTTTCTATTTGTCCATGCTGATTCGCGGTATCCTGAATTCTAAATACTGGAATTTTCCATTTACCTTTATTGCATGCTTTTCTTTTAGGATATCAGTTATAAATGACTTGTTGGGGTAATTGACTAATTATTCGTGATGAATTTTGTTACTTCTATTATAGATGATGTCTCTCTGAAACATTTTTCACATGATGCAAAGCATCCTTACACCATGGGGGTTAGAAAAAAATGTAGAGTGCTTGTTTTTTCTTACATTGAACACTTATTTAAAATTTCTCTTTAAAATTTCTGATTACCTTTTATATGATCTACTTTATCTATTTAAAATGAACTATCAGTTCTAGAGAAATTATATAGGATCATGGTTAGGTGTTCCATGACATTCAAAATGGTGTGCTGTAATTTGTAATTGTGAGAGCCATATATGAGATATAGAAATTCAGCTGGTGATATTTCAGAATATTATGATTTTGTTACCCAAAGATATAGTTCTAACTTCATGGTAACTTGTGTTTTTTAGCTGTCTTATTCATTATTTCACCTATTAAGTGCATCTTGACCACCTTATTGATTGTTTCTTTTTCAGATTAAAAGTTTGGGAGCTAAAGCTGGGGTTGTCCTCAATCCAGGAACCCCTTTGACCGCAATTGAATATGTCCTTGATGGTAAGATATTGCTTCTTAAGAAAACTTTTTATTTGATGAAGTAAATGGTTTCATTAATGGCATCAAGAAGATGTCAAATTACAAAAGATATTGCATCCAAAAATAAAACTGAGCTAGCTCCCAAGCAAAAAAATCGACTCTAGAATTAGGGAGCTAACAGAGAGCAAAAGGTTGTCATGAGAATCTACAGGGAACAAATTGTGCCAGCTAAACAGAAGCATTAAGCACCTAACCCTTATAGATTGATTGGGAGTTGATACACCATCAAAACATCTCCTATTTCATTCTGTCCACAAAACCCAAAAAATGCTTGCAGAGATCATTCTCCAAATCTTCCTGATGGCTCGATCAACTTTCCATGTCTCCAACTTTCAAAGGCTTCCTTGGTATTCCAAAGCATGACCCAACTAAGTCAAAAAAGAGAGAAGAACTTGCTTCCATAAATCTGTAGCAACTGTGCAGTGTAGAAATAAATGATTGTTGGTCTCTGTACTGTTATGACACTTGTAGCATCTATTAACAATTTGGAGTTTTCATTTCCTTAAGTTAAAAGACAACTTCCCAGAGATGATTCTATTAGTATTTTTCTTATAATTTTCTGCTTCAATTTTCTTCTTTTATATTGGTGATGTGAGAGTCAATAATGAAATTGGAATCGAGAGATGGGAGTACCCCTCTAAATAGGTGATATAGATTATGTTATCTTTTGAACTTGACTTCATATGGTAGAAAACATGTCAAATCACCTTAGCTCCTACTAGTCTGAGCTATGCTGAATATACTGTACAATGCCGCAACGGTTCAAGATTGATGAATGAAGCAAAAGCATTGGAAGTGTACCCTAGAACTACTTGTATATTGATTTGAGTGCTCCAATGAAAAACTTACCTTAGAGATATTGATTTGAGAAGCAAGGTTATAGAGTCCCCCACATGAGCTAGTCTTTTGTATTGAGTTAGGATCAAGGTATATTATTCAGATATGCTATTAGAGTCGGAACCGATCCTAATTCTTGGTTTCCCTAATAAATAGTAATTGGCAGTTATATGGTTTTAGACAATCCTTACCTCCTAAGTTAGCTGTTAAAGTTGAGTAAGCTCAAGTTCCATTTTTCTTAATATGAGGTCCTGTATTTAAGCTTTCGTCAATCTTTAAAGGGGTGGGGAAATAGATATGTAGAGATTTAGCAAAGTTCTAATCTGGTTCCCCAGTATCTTCCTGTCTATAACCTGTATGCTGCCTGCACTAAGCTTTGAATCCAAAGTGAGCCAGGTTGATAAATTGCTTATAGTTTCTTTTTCGTGCAACAGCTGTTGATCTGGTGCTGATTATGTCTGTAAACCCTGGATTTGGGGGACAGAGCTTCATTGAGAGTCAGGTCAAGAAAATCTCGGACTTGAGAAAAATCTGCGCCGAGAGGGTAATTCTTTTACCATTTTTCAGTCTCTGCAAACTATGCAATGTGATGACATTCTTATGTTAACTTTGCAGGGATTAAACCCTTGGATTGAAGTTGATGGTGGAGTTGGTCCCAAAAATGCTTACAAGGTGAATGATGCTCCCCCGTGATTATAAACCCCTCTTCCATTAAGCTTGTTACCTGACCTCATTAACTCTGAAAAGATTTATTTTTCTTTTCGATATATTGTTGGGATAAGTCATAGGATGTGAAGGATAAATCTTACCTGCAGCATTGCAAGTGGTGTGAAAATGCTACTTCGGGATTGTTGTATCTTGTGAATTCGAATCTTTTCCTAGATTGTTCTGATATTCTACCAGGTTTCATGGAGCACAACCTTATCTTTCTCCAAATTTTGCCATTTATTGCGGCAAACGTGTTTTATATTATAATGAAGAGTAACCTACTTTCAAGTTGTAGAGAATTGTGTGTGGTAATGACAAAGTGAATATGCTGTATCAAAGCAACCAACCATTTATCCTTACGAGATTACGATTTAACAGTCATTTTTTCTTGCAGGTCATTGAAGCTGGAGCCAATGCTTTGGTAGCTGGTTCTGCTGTCTTTGGAGCTCCTGATTATGCTGAAGGCAAGGATATAAAATTCTTTATTTTGCCATACTGAGAAGCTCGGAACTTGATGTTTATTGATTAATAAACTTAGAACTTACATATTGTGTGAACATGTTGCAGCTATTAAAGGGATCAAGACAAGCAAAAGGCCTGAAGCAGTTGCTGTATGAGGTTTCTGTGTATGTTCATCGTCACAACTGTTAATATGGAGTTGTTTTTGTGTATGTTCATCGTTAATTTCTGATTTTTCATATTTTTCAGTCAAATTACATTAAGATAGTTATTTCCTCTTCATTATCGTATCTTTATAACCTTTTTTGATAAGTAGAGGGAGCCATGTTTAAGGTTGACCTTCATATCTTTGTATTCATCACACATACAAAATGTCCATGCCATATGTATTTACAACTGAGAGATTTCTGTTATCCATATATGTTTTACAAGAGGATCATTATCAGTGGATTGCAGTTTCATCGTTTGGTTATTTACATTTCCATGGAGTCCTCACAGTAGCTTTATTTGCATTTGACGCAGATGACAGAGCGATACATAGTAGCAAAGCACGAATAGTTGCGAGACTGCAAGCATGGTTCACTCTGCAACCTACACAAAGAGGTTGTGTAATACAATATGTTGTATAACTTTTCTTGCATAGGGAACAAGATGATTCTGTACTGAATATCCAATTTTTAAGATGACATTTTATAGATGTTAATCAGTTAGTGTCAAGTTCCGAATAAACGCCCTTTCCCTCGAGGAGAAAAAGAAGGGAACGAGAAATAAATGGTTGCAAGCTGCAACCATATTCTGTGGCGCTTTAGTCCCAGACTCCCCCAGTATACCATCCACATTCGAAATTCACCGAAATCTCTTATTTTTTCAGATGTTGGATACTGCAGGAATTAAAAAAGATGATATATATAGAACACAATAAACCTTTGATACAGATAAAGGTACAAAATTTCATAAATTGTACAAGCGAAAATAAAATGACGGCTAGAGTGAGACCAACTTATATCTTGACTGCCAAACTTTAAACTACAATTGACATTTTCTAAATAACCACAAAAATTGGAAGCCTACAGAAATGAGGCAACACTTATTATAATGAATTCGAGAAAAGAAAAAATGGAGAGAATCACCATGAAAAAGGACTGGCTCCTAACAAGAAAATCTCATTCTCTATGTTCTTGATCCATTGACATACTCGATTGCAAGTCTTAATAGCTAGAGCCTGCAAGGTGGAAATTTACCAAACGTTAAAAACTGAAAGATCACAGGTAAATAGTGCAATGCTCACATTCCCAAATAATTGGCATAAGAAAAGTCATAGGATCACTATTGTGAAATGTGAATAATACCCCACATGTCAAGCACATTGATGAAGCTTAAACTATTAAACCATATTGAAGTTTGAATAGACAAAATCAGCTTTGACGTACTTATCAGAATTTCAGTATATGAAAAATGTACTCGTTGTGCTAGTCCCGAAATAACATCTCAAATAATAGCTGTTTGACAAATGATGCATAAAAAATAAGTTAACATGTATTTAGGGGTGGATTCTTTCTGTTGAGCAAATAGTGAGATTTTGATTCCAATCGCTAGGGCTGATGGCCTAGCCATATTAACATATCTCATGCGTTATTATAAATGGTAACCAGCTCACTACAGTACAGAACAGAAGTGAACTAAGGTCTATTAAATCTCATAGGTCTGCATGTTTGAATTGCCAAAGTTTCAATACCTAAATTGTCCAATGATGGTCCAAACCTTCCTCAACCAAAGACATATGGAGTCACATCTAGCATATATAACAGCATTAAATTGATAGGTGGAATCTCTAAAATAAAAGTGACACTCAAGATATCACTTAGACAAACGATAGACTTAGAAAAACAAAAAAAATAAAAAAACCTTGTCTGTCCATAAAATGATAGGTGGAAAAGCTCTCAAAAAAAAGTGACACTCAAGGTATCACTTAGACAAATAACAGGCTTAAAAGAACAAATAAATAATCAAACCTTGTCTACCAGGGGATCAAATGCTGCATAAAGTTCGAAATCCTGAGTAACCCAGCACAGTAGAACTGCAAGATAAAGGTAAGGAAGTTATTCCAAGAGGAACTAAAACATTATCATGTGACAATGTCATGAGGAGTTGTTTTTTCTATGTTTCTGAATTCCCAACCCAAAATTCAGTAACCATTGAAAGAAATTAAAATAAAATAAGGGTCAATACTGGAACCAAAAAAGTTAAAACTGAATTTAACTATAGCGAGCACCTTCCTGAAAGAATTCCAATTTTAAGGAATATGAATAATGATGCCAATTAATTACAACATATATCCTCAACAAGAACAATTCATTTATTTATGTCTATGCACTTAGCTTTTAGAATTGGCTCAGCGTACAAATATGAAAAGTATTTTTAAATCATTACCTGCAAACTTGCAAGGGATCACATTTTTCTTGCAATTACGATCACTAGATTTATATTCTTTTCTTGTACATGAATAACGACCAACAGCAACATGAAGTACAATAAAAATGAATAGGAGAATGCATTTTTTCTTTTGACATCTCTTACCCAGCAACTGTCAGTGTTAACCCAAAGACTTCTCATCCCAACCTCAAAGCTTTGACAAGAAAATTAACCTGCTCTACAGTACTATGCAAGCAGAAAGACAGATAGATCTAGGTTCTATAGACTTATTTTAAATTTGAAAAAAAAAAGATTTAGGATATGTAGATCAGATTATCTATGCAACTTGGACCTCAATTAACTAACTTTGTATGCTATGTTATGATGGAAAAAGTTTCTGTGACAATGATCACAAAAGGCAGCAGTGACATGTCAGCTGTAGTTCTCTGACAGCAAGAGTCGTCTAGGAAGGAAATGACTGTCAACACTGATTCATGTTAACTGTTAAATTAATGGATTTCTTCTGCCATAAATATTATATGCAAACATTCAATTAGGTGAAGAAAATAGAAAGGTCTTCATGCTTCAAGAGCTTAAGAGGAGAGCAGGGGAAGCAGCCAAAGTACGTACCATAATTTTCATCCCTTCTGAACTGAGTTTTGTGCGGTCCAATTTCCTTGCCATGCATGGATGCATAAAGCTTCTGGTAAGCTCTATACAACCTGCAGATAAAAGATCTCGTCTTTAAGGGGGGAAAAGAGACAGAAGTATTGTTTGTTACGACATCAACTTGATCTTAAAGTAATACCTTTTCTGTTGTCGTCTATTATTTACTGGTGAGGAAAACTCCGACGACACATACTGGTCAAGATAAATACTTCGATAGATAAAATGCCAAAGTCCAGCCGGACCACCAACACCTATGAATGCTTCAGCAAATCTCTCTGATGATTCTCTAGTATGTCCAGGCTGACCCAGATGAAGGGAGACTGCTCCAGAATGAGAACCATGATCAGCAGGTAAATCCTCAACACGCATGCCACCATCTACTATGGATCTTTGAACTTCATCAAGTACATTGGACTCCAGAAGTACCTTTTCAATACGAATCCTACAAGATAGATAAGAGTTTTGCCTTAACATTGCTATTATGGGAAAGATTAAAGTAGTTCAGTTTAACAAGCTAATGCCTCTTGATAGAATTTAAGAACAGATATACGTGGCTCACATTTCCCATGGTTCAGAGATCTAATGGAAACAAAAGAAAAAAACTTCAGCTTTGAAAAGTAGAACCAAATGTACTTTGAAAAAAAAGAAATGAAAGAACATCATTTACCTGCAATCTTTAAGATGATGAAAGGCATCTGAACTTGTAGTAAGCAATATTAAGTATGTGTCAACCTGTAATATACAGCACAAGTTGGGTAATTTGGAAAAATCAAAATCCTAGAATTATTGTAGGACAACCTACTATCAAGAACCAAAAAGAGATCTAACTTAAAATCTTTCATCAGAAGATACTTCCTCTGCATTAAGCTGACAGTCTTATTTTGAATTGCATGGAATAAGAGAGTTAACATTTATAGTTGTACAAAAGAACAGCCAAAATATAAAAGATAAATAATAGATTTTGACAGATTTGAAATTTTGTAAGAATGTATCTGTAGTACAAAGTAAATATTACCCTTTGCAGGGAAATTGACAACATTTTGGGAGAAGGGGACTATTAAAGAGTAATTTGACACCGTCCCAACTTACATCGAGGTAATGCACATAAGCATGTAGAAATGACATGGGATTATATCTTGGTAAGCAAATTGGTGAGAAGGATTCTGATGTCCTGCATGACATCAATGAGGTGTTATAACATAGCCTCCAAGAAATTAATAAGTAAAAATGAAATACAGACCTTGAGTGGGCTGTAACATGTGATCTATCATTTATTTTGTTATCATTTCCTTAACATGGAAGAAACCTCACCACCAAATCCTCTCTGCCCAAGAATCGTCAATGGTCCTTTCCCAATTTCATCTCTTGGTGACAGGAACCCCAAACCAAGGTTGGGTCCTTTTCACTAGGCTATCACTCAGTTTAATATAATCTCTCAGCCATCAATTATACTCCTTCCGTTTCAATATATTTGTCCTACTTTCCTTTTAAGTTTGTCAAAAAGAATGCCTCTTCCCTTTTTTGGCAACTCCTTAGTTCCAACTTTCCACATGACACGTTAAAAGACCACATGATTAAAGGAAATTTTGGTACATTTGACATATCTTAAATTTAAGACCACAAAATTCAAAAGTCTTGTTTACTTTCTTAAATTTCATGCCAAGTCAAAACCAGACAAACAAATTGAAACGGAGGAGTACTATTATTATGTAAGGTATGATCCAACCGTTCACAGTCAACAAGGGCACAGAAAAAGATAAAAAACTAAAGCAACAATGAGAGGGAGAAGCATTACGAACACCAACCACACAGAATAGAAGAAAATAATTTGGATGCAATGTCATGATGATAAACAACTCCTAGCTACGCCAAAAGATACATTAGCTACATGCTGCCTCAGGACACAAGACAAATGTCCAGGAGAGAACTTGTAGGTGAGTCACTACACCAAATCAATAGGGACCATACGCATAAAAGTGAAAATTTCCACAGCAGCCCAGATCATGTGACAGCCAGATAAAAGTTTTGGAGCCTCAAGAAAAAAGTGGTCCTTCGTTGCGGAAATGACTTGATCAAAGCACATGAAACCTAAGTGAATGAAATCTAGGAAACTTTGAAATGTAACAACTAGTAGAAATGATCTAATTACGTGAAACCAGATTCATATAAGGTAATGTGAAATTTCATAATAGTAATTAGTAAAACGATACTACACAATCCTACCAAGAATGCAAGAAAAAATATACTAAAATTAGCGCAGCCATTTACAGTAACATCTCTATCCTCAAAAGGCCACGTCTGCCTCGATAACTGACTGCCCCAATCATATATTCAAAAAGGTGAGCAAATTCAGGTACAATATGGACCATATGACTACAAGGTTTTAGGACGAGTCACCAGCCTAATAAGGCTAAACAGCACCAGAAATATGCATATACATGTGCGAAATGAGCTTATCAATTATGTCCAAATATTTGTACCAGATTCACAAGCAAATGGCCCAAACAAGAATCAGAAGTTAGTTGAACTTGCCTAAATGATTCAGAAGACATAATAAAGTTGGAGAGCAATAGCATATCATCAGGGTGAAGAGATGCTTTCTGTGCACCAACAAGACTGATAACCTGCAAATCAACTTTAAACAGAATGCTTTAGACAATATAGTATACTGAAACCTATGCACCACTGAAATGTGCAATTTGAAAGAAGAATTCAAAAGAAGAATAAGAAATAGAAACAAGACCTTGTGTTTACACATTAATAAGGCAAACAGGACCCCTGAATCAGCTACATCATGCAAGATGGCACTAGCAGCTTCCCTTGTCGCATAAGCAAGTGGAAGACATGTGTAAGCATGGAGAAAGTTAGCTGGGTTCCTGGAATCAAAATAAGCATAGCTAAGATATTAGTATAGGTAATGACATCATTAGCACAGGTACAAACGGTTTCTATTAAAACCAAGTACAAAAGTTTGCATTATCAGCAAGGTTAACTGAACAGCGTATTCTGAAAATTCAATCAACAAACTTCCCAAGATTTTTTCCCCCTTTGAAGAATATCCAGATTGTATCTTAAAATTGAGCAGAACCTTTTGGAAAGAGTTGAAAAAATAGTAAAATATCTACATCATCAAAAATATGGTAAAGAAAAGCTTCCTTTTATAGTTAGTGTTGGGATTAAAAAAAAACAGAAAAAACAAAAATGAGGAAGCATCGGATTAAATCAACTGCAGGGTAAACACAAGTCTAATATACAGCGTATTCATAGGAAATAAAACAATTTTATCAGACAGCACTTTAGTTTTCTTTCATGATAAGAATAATTTTATAGGGAAACAACATTAACATCTACTATATTCAACAAGTAGTAGCTAGACAAGACAACAACATACCCAGTGAAATCCCACAGAGTGGGGTCTGGCAGTAGCTAGACAAGAGAGAACAATAGTCTTTCTATCAGCATAAGAAAACAGTGGTCCTAGTTATGCTAGAAAGCTAGAACTGATAATACATGAACTCAGCAGAGATGGGACGGAACTTTTGCTACATATAAAAATTTTATGCCTTTCCTTTTTGGCAATGTAAAATATTTTCTAATGACCATCTTGTCCATAACTTATAAGTATAAATTTTGTGCATTGTCAAATACCCTGGATTACAGAAAATCTTCTAAACAGTAGGCAGAAAAATAATCTTTTCACCTTTCGTCGTTCCTACGCAGAAAAATAACATCCAACTTTTATGTTTTCTGATCCTTTTTTCTCCTCTCTCTCCCAACCCCCAGCTTTATGGAAGGAGGATCGTGTGTCTGTTACATTGAATTCTTCTACATCTCTCAAGTTCAATAAAAAATTTCCTTCCCATATGCAATTAAAAACAAGTTAACAAATAAGGACCAGAAGTTCTCCTAAGTTTCAATGACACAGGATGTCCAGAACTCTTGAGATTTAAAAATTTGCGCTCACACCATAGTAGACAAAGTATATGTCAATGGAATTAAGGAACATATCTTTTATAGTTCTTCTTTTGAAATGTGCGACCATCTTATCTAAAAGCTTAAGTAAGGAACATATCTTTTATAGTTCTTCTTTTGAAATGTGTGACCATCTTATCTAAAAGCTTAAGTTGTTAGAGAGAGCACATTTTTAGTTACTTACTTATATTCTCAACAAGCCCCCTCAGGTGCGATCCAGTTTCTTTTTTCATGAGCCAAGCACATGGTAATTCTTTTTAATAATGAGTGGAGATGAGATTCGACCCCAGACCTCTGCCTACCTGATACCATGTTGAAGTGTTTGACATCTAAAAGTTTAAGTTGTTAAAGAGAGCACATTTTTATTTACTTAATTATATTCTAGAAAACATGACATATTGTCACACTGCCATTGGGTTTTTATAAAACTTTCGTCTCATACCATAGTAGATAAATTATATGATTATAATAAATGGGTAAAGCTTCCTTAGTTATTTCTTAAGTTCCAAGGAGACAGATTGTCTCAGTACTCTTTAAGATTTAACAATTGTCCTCAGTCCGGAGTCACCAAAGTATATGAAGTATATGATATCTCAATTAGCAAAACTAATATGTCACAAGTAAAAGCCTAAAAGGTATCACGACGAAGATAAGTATACAGGCAGAGAGAAAGAGAGTGAAGTAGAGCATAGACACAAACCAACTGAATGAATGGATTAGAGAAGAGAAGACGACGTCTGTTCCTCCAAGCAAAGGAGTCATGTCAAATTTAGGGTTCTTCTCGAAACATTTGTTCAGAGATTTCGTAAGAATAAGTATCATCTGCATAGATAACAACTAATACATGAGCAATTGCATCCATCCGTCAGAACAGGAGGCAGTCAATTAACATGCTAAGGAAACTATGACCAGGCCAGCACCTCAATTAGTACAAAATTATACAATCAAAAGAAACGAAAGAAGAAACAAAAAAGAAAAAAAGTGACTTACCTGACCATAGAGGAGCTCTAGTTGTCCCTTCAGTGACTGATATGACTCTTCGGTACAGCTTATGCAAACCAAGTAAATAGGTCCTTTTACAAGAAACACAACCTGAAACACAAGCCTTAAATATCCGTTAAACAAGAAACGAAAATCAGGCAGTACATATTTTAAAAATGCTTAAGCAGAAAGGCTTCCAGTTAAGTTGCCTAATGTTGCAACTCAATTGCAAAAAGTACAAAATATTCCTAGGTGATCACTCACTCGCAAAGCCAAACAGCATATGGCTATCTTCTCTTTCCTTCTTTCCTTCAATGCCGATTTTTAAACAATAACATTCAAGCTTTTAAAAAGAAAAAAAGACTAGCATGAAACTGAAGTAAGCAGGAACATATACATCCCCCTAACCCATGCAGCTTCAAAATTTCCAAGTATTAAATATCATAAAAGAAGGTGAGGCATCGACCATGCAAGAAAGCACAAGTTCCTTCATCGTTGCATTTATAGAGAATTTCAACACAAAGAGACTGACCTGATGTTTCCCGGCTCTGACCAAGTTGACTCGATCACCCCTGAAATAAAGACCAATCAAGCAAACTTCAATATCCCGCTATGACTTTGCTGAAAAGGAAGGGGTTACCAGATAACAAGGTAGGCGAAGTACCCATTCTCAACAAATGAAATGATGGCTTGCAAAGTGGCAGAGAATCCAGCAAGCTTGTGTTCATCTCCATATCTTCAAACGAATGATAAAATAAAATAACAAATCTCAGAGGACACTAATAAGATTGGGAAGAATCAGACAACAGTATATAGTAGTAGTACTCTAATTAATAAATGCCATTCAGCACTCTGGAGGGGGGCTGCTTTAACGCTGACCTCGAGTATATTGGTTTTCCCGAGTGACTCAAGACAAAGAAGTGTTTCTTTCTTTTTCTCCAGGAAATAGAAGCATCATCCTGCACTTCATCAATCAAAAGACTCAAAAAATAAACTTGAACCATATCAACAGTTGATCTCCTTTACTTCCCTTTTGATGCTACTGAAGATACGTTTTAGTTGTTGCATATAAATTAGTCTCATGATCTCATCAGTATATATTCTGCAAAATAGCCATATAAAATATTGTTTGATAGTCATTGTCATCGAGGCGAGCTCTTAAACATACCTTGACTTGTTTTTCAACAATTCTAATTTGCACAGTTATCAAATTGATGAAAATGCAGCTGGAAGTCTTGATAAGTAGAGTGTGTGCATAAGGAGGAAATATAAAAAGTTGTAAGCTTATAAACCGTAATTGCTACCACATCCACTGCTCGTGTCCTTTAAAATCCAAATGTGAGATTTCAGCCTATAGGTAGTCACTACTTTGAACCTTATTGCAGCCTACAGGTTGTACTCAGTTTGACCTTACTGTGTTAAAAGACTATCTAGACTCAAAATTCCCTGATTGCAAAGCTCTGTTTTAGTATTTGCTAAACTAGCCACAATTACTACTTAAAAGAGTTCACATTCACTAGCTTCTGTTGGACTCACCTCATTGCCATGGCGTTTCCCAGGAAGCCATTGCACCTGAGAGTTCGAACCTCCATCAAAAGAATCGCCATTGCCAATTTCAAGAATCTCACCGTCGACCTCCTCAATGCCAGTGTCCCTACTACTAGCGTTGCTACTCCCTCTTTCACCTGCATAGCCACTGCTACTAGGACTTGCCGGAGCCTCCATTTCTTCGGAATTGTTCCTCCACACGGCTATCGAAGAGCTAACGTCTTCAACCACATTGATACAAGGAAGCTCCTCAGAATTATCAGCTCCGGAATCCCTATTCAGAAGTCCATTCGGGAGCTCCTTCAGCTTATCCTGATTCAATGACGAAGGTTCCTTGATTTCGACGTCGGAGTCGGCTTCGGATTCGTACTCGGATTGACCAACTGAAATCGATGATAATTGATTCTCGATGGCGTCCAAAGACTGATCGATGGAGTTAGCGCTAGGGCCAACCTTAGGTTTTCGATCATCGTCCGATAAGTCAGCATCGGAAGGCATAGTGAGAACTGTCAACGGCCAGGGACCGAAAACAGTAACAGAATCGTCAGGATTTCAGTAGGATAGACAATTAACCTAGCATAGGCAATGATTAAGCTACCGTGGGAGTTGGAGTTAATGGAATTCAGTATCCATTTCCTCCTACCATTCCTCAGGCACAGAGCGAGTCACTTCTCTGACCGGTAGGTGACTTCGCCGAAGTAGAGCGCCTGCAACAGTTGGACCCGGGTTCCGTATCACGCAACTTTGGGCTTCGAGTGGTAAAGTTGTTTGCTTAGATTGGGGAAAGTGCACAGTGCACAAATTGCCGATATAGGGACCCCTATTTTAAAACAATTTATAAAGAGCAAACACACAAATCTCATTAGTTTAGAGTCTAATTAAGTGATTTCTCTTGGGTTTTCAAAATTACAGTTAGTGTCATATTTAGTTCATCACATGTATCTAACACATCTACATACATATTATAATTATGAGTATTTTAAAATGAAATATAACTGAAACGCTAAACTTAAAAGTAAATCACGCGTCTAACGACTTACCATTTTTTAATCATAAATTTTATTTGAAAGATAATGATTTTTCCAGTAATATACTCTGATCAAAAATTCATTATTATTGCATGTGGACTAGATTTTATAAAAATGTATATAAATTATACTTTTTTTAGCATGTATCCGAATGTTATTAAGTGTTTACTCATCATTAAGAAAATTTATCTAGATTAGACTTTATGTATATATAAAATAAAATTAAAAAATCTATAAATACATACATATACAAAGTTGATATTGTATTTGATTCATCTAAACTAGGAAATTGACGTGTTGCATGATTATTGTATCTTATATTAAATTAAATATATCTAAACAACTTCATGAAGTATGTATCAAAGCCATTGTATCACATATCAGTAGAAGAAAAGATAAATTACTTGTTGTATAACAGTACTAACCCGCCATCTACCCTGCCTCTATTTAGATTTTCAAAAAAGCAATTGCCCCAGCCCAAGCCCCCAACCTACCCCGTTTAAGTGTTTCCCTGCCCTATCCTAACCCGCCTTATTTGCCACTCTACATTTCAGAATCAACTTCTAACATATGCGACTAAAGTTGCAAAAATTTGTTATAATTTTTTGTCAAGTTTGACTTAGTGTCTCAAACTTTAGATTCGTATGTTTAAAGTTTGGCGAAAAGATCAATATTTAGCGCCGTTTACCACCAATGAGAAATGTAAAGATTATCCGAAAATTATTTCATATTGATCAGGTTAATCAAGCTAGCACAATGTAGATTAGAAAGAATGCAAGCCACGACAATGCCTTAGCCAATTGAATTTTACGTTATACCACTCGAACATTGACATGTCTTTTCTTTTTCTTCATTCTAACCTTAGGGGTCCTTTTTAAGATTAAAAAAAGTTGCTTGCCTATATACTCACTGGATGATATGGCAACTTATTCAAATAATTTCAGTTGTCCAATCAGACATTTCTTAAAAATGATTGGACATTTTGGACTATTATATATAAGAGGAGGAGGATGTGAAAAGGGAGAAGGAGACTAGGAGGAAGAAGTGGATGAGGAGCAACAACCCTTTTGATTTTTTAACTGAAGTTTGTCAATACTAACTACTACACGTTAAATAACTAAGAAAACAATTTATTGTACGAAGGAGGAGGAGGAGACGGAGGAGGAAGAAGCGGATTAGGAGCAGCAACACGAGAAAATAAGTAAGCAATCCACTTAAAGTCCTAGAAAATATTTTTCAAGGACACACCTTTAATGTCCTTGATAAAAAGCTGGCTCTTATGTACCTATGAAGTGAGCAAGAAACTAATCCAAAGGTTAATCACTTTTTCTGCACTAACATTCAAGAATGCAACTCCCCCACCTCAACTGAACTGCAGCCAGGAGTTCTCCTTTGTGTCATCTCATGTCTAAGCATTATTTTCTCATCCCACATGCCCTTGGCAGCATAGATATTAGACAATGCAACATCATCACCAACTAGACTAGCGTTTAACTCACGTAATTTAGACTGAGCCACTGCAGAAAGTTCTTCGTTGCCATGAACACCAGAGGCACCTAGTAATGTCCTCCATATAACTGCATTTGGCTGAATTGGCATTGCCAAAATAAAGCTATATGCTTCTTTTAGCAGCCCAAGACGACATAACAGATCCACCATGCAGCCAAAGTGAGAAAGTCTGGGCTTTATGCCATACTCTTCAATCATACTTCTAAAATATCTTTTCCCCTCTTCCACCATCCCCGCATGGGAACAAGCCATTAGAACCCCTATAAACATAACATCATTCGGAACAAGTAATTGATCCTTAGTTCCTCGGCTTTGACTTGATCTTAACTTGTTTTCTTCTTCCAATGCTGAAAACAGCCTTAGCGCTTCCTCTGCTTGGCCGTGTAATGCCTGCCCAACAATCATGGATGTCCAAGTCCTAAGATCCTTAACTCTAATATTATCAAACACTAACATAGCTTTTCTGATATCCCCACATTTTACATACATGTTCACCAGAGCATTCATTAAAGATAAATCCTCACTAAACTCCGGATTTCGACTTATAAGATCATGAATCCACACCCCTTTATCCAATGCCCCCATATCAGCACAGGCCGACAGGGCAACAGTGAATGTTACCTGATCAGGCTCTACACCATCCATTTGCCTGAATATCTCTATGGCTCTGTATGGTTTCTGATTTCGCACATACGCAGAAATCAGTGAAGTCCAGCAAACAACATTCTTGTTGGGTATTTCGTCAAACACCTTGTGCACATCAGCAACATTTGTAGTTGCAGCGTACATATCCATGAGCGATGTTTGAAGAAAAATGATGGGCTCGTAGCCAAGTTTGATTACAAGGGTATGGGTTTGTTTCCCTTCAGTTCCCAATGATTTCTTAGCACAAGCTTTGATGACATACAAGAGAGAGTAGCTATCTACTGCAGAAATCTTTTTCCTCAGCAAGTCAGAGAACAACAATATGGTCTTGGTTGGATTGGAATTCAGATAGCTTTTCAGGCTCAAATTAATTCTTGTTGGTTTAAGATGTTTAGGGAAATTGATTTGGGGTTGCGCTACGCTTGTAAAAGGCTTGGCCACCTTATGCAAGAATCTTATCATTTGACACAATGTGCAGAGCTTAGATTTTATGGCAAGGAAGTAGCTCTGTTATAAGTTACATTCATTTACAACAGTGTCTGAATTTAAAGGAAATGAGCTTCCTTTTCAGCCTTTCATCTGTTTAAAAATATGAACTTCCGTTTCTTGTTCTTCATTATTATTTTGTTGTAGTTATTGTTCTGTTACTATTCATTGTTTCTTGTACTTTGTTACTTCTTTTTTGGTACTGCTCAAAAGTTATATAGATAGAAATAAGGTCCATGTACACTGCAGAGTCTATACACTTCCCTAATCCCACTTTGTGCAATTATACGGAGTATGTCAATAGACTGTCTAAACACTTCCCAAATCCCACTTTGTGCAATTACACGGAGTATATCAATAGACCGAAGTCCAAATAATGAGTTGCTGGTATAAAAGGGTACCCTACTTCAATTATATTTTGGGAGGTTGAATGTCAGTTGAAGAATCAGTTCCCACCAAGCAGAGAGGATCAAGAGCTCCTCAACAACGACTCTTCTTTCTCTTGCAGAGCTGCAAATCCATCAAACAGCTAACACAAATCCACGCCCACGTTATCACCAATGGATTTACCCAGAAAAATTTCATTCTTGTAAGATTACTTTCTCCTTTCTTAACATCTTACAGTCTCAAATATGCCGACCATATTTTCAGTCAAGTTCGAAGTCCAAGCACCACCCTTTGGAACCAAATTATTAGGGGTCATGCCCGTAGCGAAAACCCACAGAAATCTATTGAACTTTTTAATCAAATGGAAATATCAACTGCTATGCCTGATGGGTACACATATTCCTATGTACTTAATGGTTGCGCAAAAGGGGGTTTGTTCAGGGAAGGTCAGCAGGTTCATGGGAAGATTGTAAAAAAATGGTCTTTGCTAAATGTATTTGTTCAGACTAATTTGGTTAATTTATATTCAGCTACCAGAGGGGAAAACTGCATTGATGATGCACGGAAGGTGTTTGAAGAAATGATCGAGAAAAATGTTGTGACTTGGAATTCGTTGCTGTTTGGGTATTTTAGAAATGGGGATGTTGAAGAGGCTATTAGAATTTTCGATGAGATGCCAGATAAGAATGTTGTTTCCTGGACGACGGTGATCGCAGGATGTACGCAGAATGGAAGATGTCAACAGGCACTAGCTTTTTTCCGCCTTATGCAAAGGAACCATGTGGAATTCGATCAGGTGACCTTGGTGGCTGTTTTATCAGCGTGTGCTGAATTGGGAGCTCTGGATCTGGGGAAGTGGATTCATTCAAGTGTTGTTGAGTCCTCACAGTTGAGGAATGAGCCGGTGCTGGTGTCATTTTACAATGCACTTATACATATGTATGCTAGTTGTGGTGACATAGAGGAAGCTTATAGGGTATTTGAAGGGATGTCAAGAAGAAACTCAGTTTCTTGGACCAGTATGATCACGGGTTTTGCAAAACAAGGTTATGCACACGAGGCTCTTACTATTTTCCAGCAGATGAAAAGCTGGGGAGGAAATGATGTTAGGCCAGATGAGATAACATTCTTAGGTCTTCTGTTTGCTTGCAGTCATGCTGGTTATGTCAATGAGGGATACCAATACTTTAGATGTATGAAAGAGACTTGGGATATTGAGCCGAGGATTGAGCACTATGGATGCATGGTTGATATGCTAAGTCGTGCTGGACTTTTTGATGAAGCCACAGTGCTTGTTGAGACAATGCCTATGAAGCCAAATGATGCTGTTTGGGGTGCTCTTCTTGGTGGATGCAAGATACACAAAAATGTGAGACTAGCTTCTCGCGTAGCTCAAAAGTTGGCTGTGGAGCTTGAACCTGATAGAGCTGCTGGCTACTTCGTGCTCTTGTCAAATCTATATGCAACTGAAAAGAGGTGGCAAGATGTTGTAATCACGAGACAGAAGATATTTGGAATGGGAGTAAAAAAGTCTCCAGGTCAAAGTAAAATCGAAGCTGACGGTACCACTCATAATTTTCTGGCCAGTGACCTAAGTCACAAGCATGCTTGTTCAGTTTATGAGATGCTTGGTCTGCTCACTAGTCAAGCCAAATTGGAAGGTTACCCGCCAAATATTTCAGAGGGGGAATTAATAGTTTGATGTACAATGTGTTTGACAATACATCCAGTTGAATAGTTTGAGAACAAAATGATAGAAGTTTCTTTGTTCGAATTAGCCAGTTTTATATGATCAGATCCGAATTTGTTCACAAAGATAGACATTACCCGAATTTTTGAAAACATCTCAAGCTTCTTCATATAGATTTGTAAGCAAACACGTTTGAACAAAGGTATACTAATGTTCAGGTTATAGTGGCATACACGTTTGAACTACTAACAATATAGTAGTAATTCATTTGACGCACTAAACAAAGAATATGGCTCAGCACTCAGCAGCTATACCCTCCCTGCCCAAAAATTAAACCTATTTTAAATTTATCAAATTACTTTTGGAAATAATATGTGATAATATCCTGTATTAGGCCTCATTTTTTATTTTTTTTCTGAAAATTTTGAAAATAAAAATGTTGGCGGGATAGACTATGAATAGAAAAATTTGAACCTGCAAAATCAGTAAGCAAATAAAAGAAGCTTCTTCGTTCCCTGTGAAATATTTCTCATGCACGTCTATACATATCTGATATCCATAAAACCTGCTGGAAGAAAGAACTATTTTCCCTCGCTAGTTTTTGATCTTCGGAGTTGATGATGATGGGCGATGAGAGGATGGAGGTAGCCTTCTTCGATGTTGAAACTACTGTACCGACCCGACCCGGACAAGGATTTGCGATCTTAGAGTTTGGGGCTATTCTTGTTTGTCCAAGGAAGCTCGTCGAGCAAGAGACTTATTCCACTCTCGTACGACCCACTGATCTCTCCCTCATTTCCACCCTCTCTGTTCGCTGTAACGGCATTAACCCGGAAGCAGTCACATCTGCTCCCACCTTCGCTGAAATCGCTGACAAAGTCTATGAAATGCTCCATGGTTAGCTTTACACCATCCAGCTCCCCTGTTTATCTCTTTCTACGTGCCATTTGAAAGTTTATTCATTTTCAGTGTTTTTGAGCTGTATTTTCGATTGATTGAGTTTTAGGATGGCTAATTAGCAAAGGGCTGACGTGCTTGTTGTGTGGTTCGTGCAGGGAGAATATGGGCAGGCCACAATATACTGAAATTTGATTGTCACCGGATACGGGAAGCATTTGCTGGGATTAATAAGCCAGCACCAGAGCCTAGAGGAATTATTGATACATTAGCCTTATTGACTCAAAGATTTGGAAGGAGAGCTGGTGACATGAAGGTATAAAAATATTCCAACTATATGGAAAAGTAGGCAATATTAGTTACTGGACTAGAACTAATCAATTAATTAATAAATCAATGTGGTTGATGCATTTTTCTGTTCATCAGATTTGGCAAGAGCTTGCTTCAATGGTTATCGACATCTTTTTCTCTATTCAAGCCACTGAACAATGAAGGAAATGGAAATAAAAGACTTTGTTTACAAATACTCCATCCAATATGTGCTTATATTAGCCTAATAAATTGCCCTATTTTTGTGAAGCATGTCATCTAGGAGCATATACATTCTTTTGTTACCTTCGGGATTTTCTTTTTTCAAACTTGAAGTGTGATAATTTCCATCCTCCCAAATCTCACTTTTTTAGGTTAGTAAAATGGATTACTGTAATTCTGTTCTAACTTCTATTTCTGCAAACTCTGTTTTAGTGTTATTAGGAAGTTAAAAAAAGAGAAAATTGGAAAAGTATCCATCACTAGATACCAGACACTGAGAAACAAGCAGGAGTGTTTAATGCAAGCATGCTTTACACTGCATATTGGACATTTTACACTTGCAGTTTAGGTCACTTCTGCTAAATAGGAGAGGTTTTTTAAGTTTTGGGTACGGTAATGGATGTAATCTCAAGGGTACAAGTGATGAATTCTTAGTTTCTTGGGTTGGCTGCTGATTGGCTTCTTTTTTTTTAATTTCATTTTTCAGCTGGCCTCTCTTGCTACTTATTTTGGCCTTGGACAGCAAATACATAGGTAAAAGAGTTTTTCTATTTTTGTGTGTGCTTTTCCCCTTTGTTGAAAAATATTTTTTGTAACGTGAGCTTTATGTTCTTTGGTCCCGCTGTGTACCTTTATTGACTAGTAGGTTGGACAACGTGGACTAGGCTTATTTCCTTCTTTTTAACTTCTCAATGTGCTTGTTCTTGCTCAATAGTCAATATACTAAAATAAGCATCATTGAATATGTTAATACAGTTTGCTTCATGTCTTCTTTTTCTTGTTTTCCTCAACTTTGTTCTGTAAGTTACCACCATGTTTTTAGCATTCTTTTTTCTGGCCCCTGTTGAAGCAGGGGATTGAGATGGTCACTCTTGTTATTTAACAGATTTAGTTACTCCAATTTAAAAATTGTGAAATTGCTGCTGTAGGAAATGTAATGGCCTCTTCATTTGATACTTTGGATGCTTCTTTTATGTGGAATTGCAAGTTTTACTCTTTCAATTGATATTGAGTTTGCAAATAT
Source organism: Solanum etuberosum (assembly GCA_029582245.1). Taxonomy (NCBI): domain Eukaryota; kingdom Viridiplantae; phylum Streptophyta; class Magnoliopsida; order Solanales; family Solanaceae; genus Solanum; species Solanum etuberosum. The sequence goes on along the minus strand of JAJONR010005892.1, from coordinate 56,557 downwards.
TCCCTGCGACTATTTTCAGGAGTTTGGATGATGTCCGAATGAATCTTGAAGTGCTGAAGTACTGTGCAACTGTCTTGTTTATGGTAAGCTAGTCATCCATCACAGCTAATGTTTTTTGTTTGTATGTTTGGTGATGATGCATAAAATTGGAGAATGTTGAAAGTTAATTACTTGTCACATTACTTCCATTGTTCCTTGTCGGGTCCTTTGACAGCCATTAATATTGAGTGGGATACATCTAAACTAGGTGCATGGCGCTAAAAGTTGGAGAATGTTGAAAGTTAATTTCTTGCCACATGAGTTGGCTTTTGGCTGACTACTGGCAAAGGCAAGAGTTTGACAACTAGGATAACATATGATGTAGAACTCGTCACAACTTGACTGGTTTAACACTGTGTGTTGATATATAGTCAAAGGACAGGTTGCCACTGCTGAGCCTCTGTCATGACCCTTAGGATGGCTTTTGGTGGACTGACCAAAATTTAATTCATCAAATGTTTATATAATACTGAAGCTCTGCAATTAATAAAGTTAGGCCTTGTCTGAATTTTAATCCAGTGTCCCAGACTGGATCCTATTGTATTTTCATTCCTTTTGGTTCTGGTACTTCCATTGGCCCTCTGACGCTTAGCTCGTTCTTAAATGGATGCATTCACGTATATGTTATATTGTCATTCTATGAACTCAGATTTGATATTATTTGCTTTCTTAACTTTTGTTTGGGCTGAACAGAGTAATGAATTTGGCTTTGCTGCAGGAATCCAGCCTGCCAGACATATTTACAGAGAATAGTTGGGTGTCTCCTAATGCCATTACAAGAAGCCGAACAATTGGGAGAGCTACTCCAGAGAAGACGGGCTTCAGTGCAGATACATCCTCACCAAGCATCAAGATAGAAAGTCATGTCGAATCTACAGCAGAAATCAATCCTTTTAACATGGACGAATTGGAAGAATCCCTTCTGTCAGAAGTCATGGAAGATGAATCTGGTTCATATTCTCCAGGATCTTCCACAACTGCAACTGAGAGCTTCATTGGCTGGACTGACTTCTTAGAACCAAATGAAATCTCCATACCTTCTGTCTCGGTTAGTCTTATCCCTTTTTATCGTGGGTCTCAGAAGATACAAGTATTGCACGACTATGGTGAACTACAAGTTTGTTGTAGACGAATGAAGGTGCGGTTTGATATTAGTAAAAAGTATGTTAATAAAGCTGGTTGGCCACGACTGAGTTTTGTGGTTGATGCATCATCGGAACTGTGCAAAATCTTGGATGTAGTTGATGATCATGCTCAAAAGCTATCTGTGGACTCAGGTAGCAGCTCAGAGTGGAGGCCTGTGGTAACTAGAAAGCCTGGATTTATGAACTATCCTACTGTCCGTTTAAAGTAAGTTCAGATCTTTCTTTCTTTTTTCACCTCCTACTAGTGATTATGCTTAGTTTTCCTGTTTTTCCAAAACCATGTAACCTTATGCTTGCCATTTTCTTGCATGTACAGTTCATGTTAAAAATTTCCTTATCCCTTCTCACCTCAGGCTTTCTAATGTTAGAGGGTGGATACATGTCACTAACAAATTATGTGCCCTTATCCCGAGGCACTACATGAATTACTTACGACTTCTTTAGTTTTATGGTTATCCCAATTTTCTTCTTAAAAGTTAGGACATAAGAGTTGTGAAATACACCAGATAGCGTGGTGATGTGATATTTTACGTCCTCTGTTAATCCTGCTTCATTTATCGGAGCAAGCACTCTCTTTTTACTGATGATAGTCCTCTTGTGCTATTAGCTAACTTCTATCATGTGTAAACATGCAGTTTACCAACTGTTATAGATGGCAATATTTTCCGTAGGATCACGGAGATATACCAGAAAGAATCTTCCACAACTGAGAAGCTCGTGATCTTTAATAGATTTGATGTGGAAGAACTGGAATCCTTGATAACAGAGGGAACGTTCGTGGATGCTTACTTCTCAGTGGATTCATATGACGTTCAACAGAATGCTGGCATCCGCTTGGTTGCAAACAAGTTGATTATCCATTCCACCTGATAAATCAGATTCCAGATTTGACTTGTATATCTTAAACGTAGGTTGAATTTGGACTGTTTATGAGATTTCACAAGAAAATCGCTGTGAAATCTGTCTAGAGTGAGATTTAATTTGCTGTCTCTTGCTGGATGAATTGAAAAATGAAAGGTTTGTCATACTTTGACTTTGTAAATGATTTTTAGATCAATTGCTTCCAAATATAGAAGCAACCAATGTTTACTCCTTAACTCGCTTTTTAAGTACCAACTGAATAACTTTTGTGCCTTTCTACTTTCGACAATGTAGAGTAAGGTTTGCGTATACTCTGATCTCTTGTTGAGCAACTTTTGTCTCATAACGCCACTTGCATGTGGAAAGTGGATGATGTCTCAATTATAATACTACTTCACCACAATTTAACTTTTGTCACCTCGGTGTCTAGTAAAATAATAATACATCTTTTCCTAATTTGTATAAGCGTATTCAGAATTTTGAGATGATGGATGCACTTTACAAAAAGGTAAATCTAAAATATAAATTCGATCGGTTTAACCTCGCTCTGTCATATAAAAGATTCAAATTTCTAACCTCACTTAGAGAGGTGCACCCAATTATCATCGCATGGCATTATACGATACTTCAAGTGTGGGTTCACACATCTATAATTAAATATTTTAAAAAAATATAACACTACTATATATGATTTCAGGAGCGGAGCATGGGTTCACGTGAACCCGGTGACCCCCTCTTAGATACGCCTCTGCTAATTTGGATTAGCTTTTTCTTGTTTTGTTAATTCTGCTTTTAATTTTTCATTTAATGGAATTATCTCATGTATAAGTGTGAGACATAATATGTGGTGATCTGATTGTTTTGTAACTTTTGTCTCTCAAACGGCCACGTGACCGCACGCCACCATGTGGTCCTCTGCTGTATGATTATTTATCTACATTTTTGTTCTCTAGCTCACATAAAACTTTAAATTGCTTTTATTTAGCTTTTTTCAAGAACGAAAGGCCAAGGCATATTGGCACAAATAATTGTTATGAAATGAAGGATGAGAAAAGGACCTGTTAACTGGTAAGCTCTCCTGGAAAATAAATACCTACTTATTAACAAAAGTGCAAGTAGAACTAGATAATGATGTATGCAGAAAACTTCATTATTTTGTCTAGAAAATTACTCTCTCCGATTAATTTTACTTGTCCGTTGTATTAAAAACATATTTTCATTTTTTCTTGTCCATTTTAGTATATCAAGAGATATTATTTTACTTTACCATTAACACTAATTATATCACTCGTTTCAAATTATTTGTTAAGTCCATTAAGACCATTACACCAGTGAATATGGATATCATGATGAAACATGCATTTCATTTATTATTTTTTAAAAGAAATGCAAAATTCATTATGAATAAGTGAAAATGAAAGAAGGAAGTATATGTTTATCTTCATTTAATTTGAGGTATGCAAGCGAGAGCAAAATTTACATTGAGGAATATGATAATCGGGTTAATTTTTTTGTACTAAATATTACAATATATTCTTAAAAAAAAGTAAACTTTTCTTTATTTCCGTATTTCAAACAACAACAATAACATATTCAATATAATCTCGTAAGTTAGATCAAGGCATATATAATAGAATACAAGTAGACCTTATCCTTATCTTTTGTGGTGTAGAAAAGTTCTTTTTGATAAATCCTTGACTCGACAAATAACAAAGGAAATCAAAGCATGATAATAAAATGCCAAGACACATAGCAAGTAAAAAAAATATGTAGTAATACACATATAGAAGAAAAAGAGCAACATGATTACTAAATAATAATGCTAATAAGGGAAAGCATCAAAGCACCACCATGTCAAAGCAGAAGTTGCGGATTCGAGCCATGTTAGTTCCAACGAATTCAATAAATATATCAATTCGTCTCTCTATTTTCTATGAAAAGGAGAAGTTTCACAGATTTGTGAAAACATATTCTCGCCACTCAGTTTTCTGTGCTGAACCAATTGATTCAATGGTCTTCCTCTCTCCATATTACCTTATACTTCGAACCAAGACTCTTCTTCAAACTTAGAGTTTATAGAGATTATCCTTTACGATGACACTCGGCTATCTGCTAATCGTTTAGCTTAATTCTCAATCATTATCTCTTTTGATTTAGAATTATATTCTTAATAAACTGAAACTATGTCATATTATATTTAATCACCTCCACATGATGAAGTAACATCTCATTGAAGCATATATTTTGTTTGGTTTCATAGGGGTCAAGATAGAACACATGAATTTATGTGGTTGTAAGATAGTAGAATATAATACATGGAAAGTAGGAAGAAAAAAGTGAAAAGGGAAAAAGATCAAAAAGGGTAACAGAAAAGTGTGAGGTATATTTAGGGAGGATATGTTGTTAGAGATAGAGAGATGCCAATGTGTAAAAAGAGTGTTTGGATTGTGAATTTGTGAAGGAGGGAGTAAAGGATCACATGGTGCTTTTAGGCCCGCAATATGTACAACGTTTCTTATTGGTTATTGAATTGGATTCGGCTTCCAAAATTTAATTCAAAGCCTCAATTTTCCCCACTACTTATATTAGTAATAATAAAAATATATATATATAAATATATATTTTACGTGTGAAGCCAACTTACATTCAATTCAATCTACAATTTACATCAATGGTCAATAACACACTTTGTTTCTCAATTTTTGATTTCATTCAGCTGTTATGCGCAATTGGACAATATGCATGAACGTAATGACGGTTGAAAATTTTACGAAAAATACTTCATCACGAACACTTATTACGTTAGAATTGACAATCTATGACAAGTTGCTTATCATAGACAAGCTAACACTATGGGGACTTATTGATAAAGCAACATGTCCTTTAATTTGTGTCTTGTTGTAGATAGACAATCTCACATTTATTGTTTGAATGAAAATGCACTATCTCATTAGAGGTATGAATGAAATTATTAAGATGGTAGGGCTTATTAAGGCCTCCATTGGAAGGTAACTAATTGGGTTATAACAAATTGCAATGGAAGAAGTGACACTGTTGAAATTTACAGAATGACATTAGCTGGAGCACTATATCATGTGTGGTAGGAACAAAATTCTAGGATTTTCTAACAGAAAAAAAAGTGAAGATATGATTATCCAGTCCCGACTTGGGTCAATTACAAAAATCACTGATTTTAATAAAGATAATATACTTTTAAAAGACCCATATATATATATACTCATGTGATATGTTTACAAGTGACTGAATCATTTTAACATAACAAATGAAGAATAAAGATAACAGTGGATAATCCCCATGTAATTAAACTCTTTCTTCTTATTGCAAAGACATATAAAAAGAATTAGCTAGTATTTTTTGTCTTCACTTAAGACGTCAAGTTCTCAACCACTTCATTATCACTCGGTGCAATTCTTTATACTAAAAAGGAAAAAGAGATGTGAATGGATAAGATCAAAAAAAGAATAACATGGTTAAAGATTTATGGCAAGTTGGTTTCACACGTGAGGAATATATACGTGTGTGGGGAAAATTGGGCCTTCCAATTAATTTCTTGGGACCCGAATCCAAATCCGAATCCAATAACCAATAAGAAACCTTATACATATTTTTTCCCCTTTTCAACAAATTCACAATCCAAACACGCCTTTACCAGATCTCCACGTGACGTGGCATCTCCTCTATCTCTAACAAAATATCCTCCCACACTCCCTAAATATCCTCCCACTCACTTTTCGTCCTTTTTGCTCTTTTTCTATTCACTTTTCTTTTCCACGTAATTTCATTCCACTATCTTACGCCGCGTGCCACCTACGCCTACTTAATCCAATCTTCACCGTTCATTCTTTCCTTATTCTACGGCTCAGATATTTTCACCCCTAAAACACAGCGCACTTTAGCTCTCACCATCTACCTAAAAGTGCTATATAATATTTTATTTTTCGTCGGCCTGAAAAGAAGCTGAAACTTTTCGACGACCACTCACAACCTTACGAACCAGAAGAGACTCTTCCTCTTCCTTTTTTTTTTTTTTTTTGCTAACTTGACTTTTACTCTAGGTTAGGTAGAGCCGATTTAGGAAGTGTTGTACAGATTTACCGGAAGTAGTTTCTTGCTAACGTGCGCCGGCGGATCGGTCAGACGAACGGTGATGGTGATTTGTGAATCTATGTTGTTTTCCGGTTGTTGATTCCGTCCGATGTGCCGGAGAGTTTGCTGCTTGTTTGTTTAGTACAGGGCAGTAAGCAGGATGTATATCCTTGCGTTGGATAAGATTGACTAGGTGATCCGCTAATGAAACCGGATGAATTAGAAACCCTAAGTTCTAATTTTACTAGTTGTGAAAAGAGGGGAGTGCTTTTAATGGAGGTTTTGTAGTAGTGATATTGGGGGAGTGTGGGGGTTTGGAGCTGGAATTTTGAAGTTTGTTGATTTGAGTATTTTCCTGGTGATGATGGAGAAGAATAAGATTGTTAAGAGTGGGGATGGATTCATTGATAGGAGTAAAGTGCGGATTTTACTGTGTGATAAAGATCTCAGTAGCTCGCAGGAAGTTTTAACACTCTTGTGCAAATGTTCTTATCAAGGTAATATTCAGTCAGCTCTTGTGTTTAGTGAAGTGAAGTTCTTGGAGCTCCCAGTTTATGTTCTTTTCTTTTATTCCGTTATTGTTAGTAATATGTATGTGTTGTGTGCGATTTGATATGGGATGATTTAAGTTTTTCTCCTAAAGCAGGTAGTAGATTAATGTGAACTAAGGTTTGATAAGTACTCTTGTTCTGACTTCTGAGTGGAATGTTTTTGTTAATTTTAATATGACTCCCGTGTTTTTACAGATGACAGATCACTTGCTTTATCGAACATGAGCTCTGATTTCCCAACTTAAGCATGTTACTTCTCCTTGATCTTTTTGAAGATTCATGTTCATTCAGTTTATCTCTCAGCTCACTTCTAATTAAATTGTTGATGTCTTGTAATAATAGTGATAGAGGCTTTCTTTCCCTCATCTAATTATTGAAGGTCTGGGAGAGGAGTGAGGCAGAATTCAGTTTTGCAACTTTGCCAAAAGGTTCAAGTTCATCAATCCCCAGATCTTCCCCCTTCCCCAGATCAAAAAATGCAACAAAATGAGAAGAAAATGGTAATGGAGAGTAGAACTGGATCTTTAAAAAAGAACTAGTTCACACATATTAGCTTAGTTGATATTAATTAATTTCCATCTCAGAATAGATAGATGAATAATGAAAACAAACTAAAGGACAGAGAACACCTGGGGGCTAGTAGTGACTGGGGTAAGATGCTTGTGTTACTGTTAGTAAGTTACTCTTTTTTTGCTCCTAGGTCAGTCTGCACTCTGCAGTTGGCTACTTGGCTTATAATACACATGATATTTTTTAAGGCAGCACTGCATGTTCTTGTGTTTATGGTGGTAATTGTTTCTTTGCAGTGACTTTAGTGAGGTCACCGAGACAGGTGATTGATGCACTGAATGCTGAAGGACCTGATATAGATATCATTCTTTCTGAAGTTGACCTTCCTATGACCAAAGGATACAAGATGTTGAAATACATCATGAAGGATAAAGAACTGCGGCGCATTCCTGTGATCAGTAAGCATAACTTTGTATAAATTATAACTTGATTTCGACTGTACTGAAAGAGAAGTAAATTATTTCATTGTTTTTTTCCCTTTCCTAGTGATGTCGTCACAAGATGAAGTTTCTATTGTCGTCAAGTGCCTCAAATTTGGAGCAGCTGACTACCTTGTGAAGCCTCTCCGCACTAATGAGCTGTTGAACTTGTGGACTCACATGTGGAGAAGAAGGCAAATGGCATGTATTTTATTTGATCGCTTAACAATTCTTCTTAGCAATTGCATTTCTCTTACTTGAAAGACTTCGGTAGATTTAGTGTAAAGGTAAATAGAAGGGTCTAGGCACATGTTCTTAATAAAGAAGCAAAAAATGTTTGAACCCTTTTTATTTTTGACATCATTTTCCTTAGGTGCATGCAGGCAGGGAACTTCTCTACCCTATAATTTTGGATTCTTATATGGTCTATGACAAACATCCATTTAATGTTCCTTGCTTTTCTTTTGTTCCATGTACAGCTTGGACTAGCAGAGAAGAACATCCTGAGTTATGACTTTGATTTGATTATATCAGACCCCAGTGATCATAATACAAATAGCACTACTCTTTTCTCTGATGATACTGATGATAAGTCCCGGAAGAGTGTCAATCTGGAAGTATGTCAGTCTATTCAGTTCGAAGATGAGGTAATTTTGCATGGAAGTCCAAATTTTCAATCATTGTGCTTTCATATTTTCTCTGTATTCAAGGTGACTGTTTTGTGTGCATCAGTGACTTGTTCTTTTGTAAGTCTGTAATTTTGAGATAAGCCTTGAAAGTGTAGAGGCTTCAGAATTGAAAGTTGACATAACCAAGTGGTATATGAAATTTTACGGGTGACTTCTTGGTTGTGGGGTGGAGTTAAAAAAAAATTTACAAAACTTAATGCCTTCACTCTGCTGCCGCTGACACACTCTGTTTCCTCCTCCAGGGAAACTGGAAGGTGAACTGTCATCAGACCTTTGACTAATCGAGTTGATGTGGGTGTTACTTGTAGGTTTACATACTTATGGTTTCTTTAGCAAGATAGGTTTTTATTTGAATATGGTTTAGTGTGGTAATGGACCAAACCCAAATCTCTTGGAATAATTCATGGTAGCTAGCAGCTCCAATATCCCAATACCTGGATGATGAACCTAAATTCCTGGAAGCACCAGAAGCTCCTTTTGTTTTGAAAATTACGTGCAAGTTATGTTGTTTCTAGCTGCAGCACAAGTTCACTCAGCAACCACTTAGTCATTTTCTGGGGTCTACCTCCATTTGTCAATGTGCTGTTTATTAAATTTTTAGATAGAGTTAAAACCTGTTTTCCTCCTTTCTTAATGATAATGAGCTGATTCAAGCTATTGTTTATATGTCGTCATTAACAGATATAGGCGTACCCCTTAACTAAAATATTCTTTTCTTGTTTCCCTGCTGTAATTGCCAAATTGTTGAGCTTATCTAACAATAATTTCAGACCACTGTAAAGGGTGGTAATATGCTAACGCAATTTATAAACAACCAAATAAATTGCTAAAGCAATTTAATTCCTGCTAGCAAATCTTAAACATCTAAGCACACTATATAACAACTGTAATGCACATTAGTTTTGCATCAATTCCAAGTGACAAACAACAGACTAAGAGAAAGCATTAGTAATTTAGAGTGAAGGGGCTTTTTGCATCCTTACACCCAACCTTCAGATTTTTTAAAGAGACTTAACCAATCAGACAATTATTTGTCAAAAATTATTATCTGATACAAAGTTTAAAAGAATGATATTCACAGTGCGACTTTCTGACCATTCTATGGTGATATAATAACCTTTGTTCATGCCTTTCTATGAACCTGTTTTTGTTTTCGAACATTCAGCAATTGTTTCCTTCCTGATTAGAGAGGAATAAACTAACGTATGATGGTTTTGCATTTCCCATCTCTTGGTTACTATATTTTCAGATCAATGCTGCCACCACTACTGCTGCTGTAGAGACTGTGGTTGTGGTTCCATTTGAGTGTCAGTATAATGTGCCAGGAACTAATAATCGACAGACAGGTCAGTGATTCATATGGCTTTAAGTCATTCAGTCTCCTTGATTGTTGTAATGCGATTTACTTGCCATTATTTTCAACCTGAGGAACATAATGATTCACTGATCTCTCTAGAAAGTGAATACTACCTTTCATTAGTTCTTTTTTCTATTGTCAAGTTTGTTTAGTACTATTTGTTAAAGGAAGCAACATTGGGTTGACAGAGTAGGTAACCTATTACATATTTCACACCCATATACAGCACTCAGCCTCCTGCCCATACACACACGACATTCTTCCCCAACCCGAAGAAGGAAGAGAGAATTGTAGCTTGTTACTTGGGTTGCATTTTCACTTTCCTCCATGCTCTAGGGGTACTTAAAAGTGTAGGCATTCGAGTATATTTCTGTTGCTTAAGCCTAAAATCATTCTGTTTTTCCAGTTTTCCTTCATGCTTGAAAGGTATCTTCTAGGTATTTGTGTATATTGCTGTTACATTAGCCTGAAATCATTAGCCAGTGATATGTTACTCGGACTTTTCAAAAATATCGATCGGTGTGTGTCGAATCTCCAAAAGTGGTGCATTTTTTGAGGATCCGATACAGGTGCAACAACTTTCTTGGAGAGCCTGAGCAACATATTTAGTCTTTTAAACACTCGAATTTTGGAGCATAAACTATTTAGTGGATATGCGAGGCATGTCTAAGGTAGTGTTGGTGTAAACAAGTAACAGAAGCAGGCCTTACCTCTGTTTGTAGATTTGGCATATGCTGAGGAAAAGTTTGAATAGGTCCTGTATTCCTTTGCCTAAAGTCAGAGAAAGATATTAAGAGTTTGATGTATTTTATCATTGGAACGGTCTAGGGGGGCTAGCCTCCTCCTCTCCTTATTAGTAGTACTATTTAGTAGTCACGTGTCTTTATTCTTTTGTGTATATTACTATCTGCTGTTGCATTTTCTTTGTGCATTGCTATTCTACTTGTCATATTTTTCTTGCAATTCTGCCTCTCTACCCCACAAAGGTAGGGGCAAGGTCCACCAACATCCTACCCTCCCCAGACCCCACTTGTGGGATTACAGTTTACATTGGGTATGTTGTTGTTGGAATGGTTTAGGGCAATCATTGAGTACTTGTTAACGGATGTACAAATGCCTTTAAACTTTTGTGTTCAAATAGCCCTTTTAAATGAGTTGCTTAATAAGCAACTTCAATGGTAATCTCTGTGCTCTAGTATATGTAACAGACCCGGAGATTGATTACTACGGGTAATATGCTTTGCCTTGTATGCTTCTGAGAATTATAACAATCTGAGATTAACCTCTCCTATTTCTACAGATGGGTTTAAGTTTAATGTTATGCTTGTTGAACAGGACGAATTTCTTCATTTCCTAAGAAGAGTGAACTGAAGATAGGTGAGTCCTCAGCATTCTTTACCTATGTCAAATCAGGCATGCCTAAAAGCAATGACCGAGGAATGATCTCTACCCATGAAAATGTGGCTCACCAATCAAGGATGGAAGAGAAGACTAATGCAGCTGTAGAGCATTTAGAGATTGAAACTCAAATGCAAGTTAATGGAGATGCAGTTGAAAATCATTCACATGTTGATGACTATCCAAGTAGTAACAGTTTACCAGATTCGTATTCCATGGAAAGGTCCTCTACTCCCCCTTTATCACTAGAATTACCGCAACAGAGGAACTCAAAGATGGAGGAGTTCTCGCAGGTGTACATGCATCCGCGCAATGAAGCCCAGCGTGATGCTGTGAATTTTCATGTTCAAAATGCTTATTCCTATTTTATGTCTGGAGCAATGAATCAAGTCATGATGCCACCATCAGCACAAATGTATCAGAAGAACCTGCAAGATCTCCACAACCATGGTAATTCAGCTGCGTCACCTCAATACAATCATATGCCACCATGTCCCCCTCATATGCATGGGATGTCATCATTTCCTTACTACCCTATGGGCCTATGCTTACGACCTGGCGAAATGCCAACACCACATCAATGGCCCACAATTGGAAATTCGCCTTCAGCTGAAGGTAAGTGGACCAAAGTTGATTGTAGAAAGGCTGCACTATTGAAGTTTAGACAGAAGAGAAAGGAAAGATGTTTTGACAAGAAGATCAGGTATGTTAACCGAAAAAAGCTGGCAGAACGGAGACCTCGTGTGAGAGGACAGTTTGTAAGGAAGGTCAATGGTGTGAATGTGGATCTTAATGGGCATCCTGCATCAGCTGATTATGATGTTGATGTAGAAGAGGAGGATGAGGAGGAACAAACTGGAAACTTTGATTCACCTGAGGATGATCCATCGATGTGTCTATGATGATTGGAATCTTTTGGTAGTTTTCCATGTCAATGAATGGCTTGTGTTCTCAGAATACCTGTGCAAAGAGCTGTTATACCTCTAGGATTAATGCAGAAAGAAAGATGCTTCAGTTTGATCAACTTGTCCACAAATGGAATCAGGCTTGCTTTTCAACTTGCCTTCAGAGACTTGGTCTACATGCATGATCAGTTGTGCAATGAAAAATTAAGAAATCCTCCTGATCCCACTGCTTTTCAGCATCATATAACTGTGTGTTAACAAGGAAATGTATAAAGCTAAAATCAAGATTCTAAGAGAAACAATCTGGACGGGAGAACTAAATTGTGTTATAGCGGCTCTGGCTTTTCCTGTCTAATGTCACTGGAATTTAGGAACTATCTTGGAGTGAGGTGGCCAGAGCCAGTGATTTCACAGTCTAGCAAGGTAATGAGATCATAGTGACATTTTTTCTGAAAACTGTTTTCAATTTTACAATATAAAAAAAAAGAAAAGAAGATGGAATCTGTATGTAACAGATAGATTGCGTGGTCAACTCTGAGATATTGCCAAAGCTTAGTATAATCATTGTTTGCTGCTTCTATCCATAACAGTGGCATATAGGTAAGCATTAGGTGATACCTGAAAGCTATGCATGTTTTACTTTTTTAAAGAGTAGTTAGAGCCTCTTGCCTTGACAATATTGTGAGTTTTGGGAGCTCTCTGTGTTTTTTCTTATCGGACATAAGCAAGCTTAACCAGGAGAGCTTTCCCTTGGCAAGATAGTCACAAGGTGTGGTATTTGCAGACCGTTACTGACCCATGTTCAACCGAGAGTAGATGAGTTTCACAGGTGAAAAATGGCCACTTTTCGGAACATATCGAACCAACGCATGATCTCCGAACATACTTGCTGCTAAGTACAAAATTTGAGATTTTCCTTGACCCTTATATTATTTTGCAAAAATAAAACCCCAAGTGTTTTCTGAACATTTGTACAAAAGGAACATATTTTACTTTAGTTCACTTTTCTAAGCAATATCAGACTGATCCTCATAAAAGATGCTAAGTCTCATTCAATAGCGTAGGTTTCCAAGGGGGATAAAGAAGTACTGTGTACACAAGGGCAATCAACTCTTACACTTGGATCTGAAAAGCTTCATCTTTTTTAAGATAATAATTCGTTTTAGATGACCTTGGTTGTTATCTGATCCAATCCTTTGGAAAGATGACCATAATAAGTCCACAGAAGAACAAGGGTATATGAGTGGGCTAAAGCAAAGAGCGATAGTGATGAAAAGAAGGGAAAGAGACTAAATTGGTGCATAACATTAAATACATTTTACTCATTTCAGACAAGGATCACCAAATTCAAACATAGTAATAGACAAACATGAGAATTAATATTATGAAAATTGCCAGTATAAGCAGCACACTACCAAACCACGCCACACAGACCGCAAATGATGCAACTAACTGTGAATCAGAAGCTGTGTGTCCAAAGATAAATGTTTTGCTGTAACAAATGAGAAGCGGCAGAAATCCTGAAAACCATCCATTGAGCTAATGGGCGAGCTTGAAGTAAAGAACTAATAGGATAGCCAGGACCAAGACAACAATGATAGTGCCAATGATCCATTTATTCCTGCTCATCCTTCTTGACATTGTAGTCAGAATCTTCTTGCTCCTGCTAATATTATCATCCACTCCATGAAGCTGTGAAGAAAGAAACTTACTGATCATTGCATTTACATAATTACGCATGTTAATCTCAAGCTTATTCCACAGAAACCTTTCTTTAAAGCAAATTTAATTAGATTTATCAAACCACGTGATCTTTTAATATTCACAAGGCATATCAGAATCTCTGTTTGTCCGCCTCTTAGTTTCACAATTTGTTTAGGCTGTTCAGATATGATGGACAAAAATGAATAGATTGTGTACCGTGTCATGTGCATGCAGAAGAGACTGACGTTGTTGATGCAAATCTTGAAGAATTGAGACCCCCAGATCTTCGGTTTCTAGCATTGTCTTTCGACTATCCCTGATCCTGTCGCTTGAACGGTTCAATCTCTCTGTTGACATCATCAACCTTTGCCTTTGATCAGCAGACACCTGTATGGCATTAGATCAAAATTTTGATCAAGCAAGAGCATAATTTCCAATGAAGCGTCAATCAAAAAGTGAAGAAGTTTTCACTCTCGCATATCAACTTGGCCAGCATAAGATATCCTGACAGTACATTGATAAAAGATATGATTGCTCGAAAAGAAGACTCGAGCAACGAGCTTGCCATAGGGGACTTTATAACTTCATGTTTCTCCTTCCAATTTATATGAATATTCTTTCCTTCATGCGACATTCCAGACGTATTTGACACCATTCCACTAGTAATCGTATTCTATACCACTTTCACAACTTTCAAGATTATAAACTCATTTAAATGTTTAGATTTTAACTCGAAGAGAAGTTTCTCTATCAGATTTAATTTTCAACTATTAGTTTAACGTTCTTTTCCAATATCACCAATATAGTAAAAATCAAATTAACATCTTAACCTTGTGCCCAATCGAATACCTCTATCATAAAATGGAATGGACAGAGTAATACGAGTTCCAACCTGCTTAGAAGCTTACACTACTTGTTGTTCTCCCTCTTGACATAAACGACACCACACTGGTTAAACTTCCCTTGTAAAGGAAAACCATTCAAACAACACAAAAGAGGGGGCAAAAATAGAACCTAAAATTGATATAAAGTTGAAAATGTTAACCAATAAAGTAATACAATGTGAGAGAAGCATTATTGGTTCAGATGTCTGGAAAACTATGATAGTCAGTCTGTGCAGTACAATTATCGTCATGCCATTAGGATTGAAGTAGCAATTGGAAACTAGCAGCCTACGTTTAACAAGAAGGGAATGAGAATCTACTTATGCAAAGTTATAAAGGATTAAAGATCAGCTTGTAGTTCTTTCACGAACTGACTAGCTTGATTCTTGAAAACACGATAGGGAAAGGGGATTACCATGTTAGCATCTGCCATTCCCGATTCCAACAATTCATCCCTTGCAGCTTGGTTTGCATTTCCTGATGTGATTCTTTTCACTTCAGTTTTTAAGTTGTTCAGATCACTCTTATATTCTCTCAACTTGGCAAGAAGTGTGGCTTTAACATTTGGAGGTAAACTCCGAGCTTCTAGGTCCATTTTGCGAATCTGGAAATGAGGACAAAAGAGCATTATAAACCAAAATATTTCAGAAACAAGCAAAAACAGGTTGCAGTCAAAGCTTTACGAATTACCAACGCTTCAGCATCATCTAGGCCAGCTTTTATTTCAGACACTTTCTGTTTCTTCTGTTCTGCAAGTAGAACAAAAGACACAGAAACAGTTTTAAAAAGCAACTGAGCTAATGGTCAAACAGTAAAGCTGTAACAGAGGTCCAAAATAGAATGAAATACAGAAATCTCAGGTTAATGAGCCCTGTGATTGAGAAGTAACAGAAGCAACAAAAAGGCAATAACTGACCTAATGGTTAAAAATGCAGAAGAACACAAAAACAAGTAGTAACAGCAGAGGTTTCAAGTGGAACTTAACAGCATTTTTTGGGGTAGATTTCAGGACAATTATGTCAAGAGAATGTTATATCCATTTTTTACAAGATCAAGAGAATGTTATCGCCTGCATAATCCACCCCAGTTACAGGATTTGTATTACTGTAACTTTCTTGTTACGAGTTGCTTCCTTAAACAACAGTACTGGAAAAGTGATATGTATGATGCCAGTCAAAGATTATTACAATATATAGTTATATCATCTGGAACACAGTCACACATAAGAGTAATGCCAAAATTACTTTCAGACACTTGAATTACCTAATGTGTATCTAAAAGCAAACTAGTTATCTTGACCTCGCACATGTAATATCTCCTCCCATTGCTAACTCTATAATCCTCATTTTGGATATCTTATTAACCCCTGCTAAAATAGCTTATGCATTTTTCACAAAAATCAATTGAAATGCTAGCAGAGAGAAACTACACATTTTGGAAAATTAAACAAAGTTCTACAATTAAGAACCATTTTCATAATCTTCCCAATTGCTCAGTTGTTAGAAAATCTAATCCATTTACCAAAGTTAAAATGTATAGAACTGGCCAGCAGGAAAACACTGAGCTATGAGAAAGTAAATAATTAGCCAAATAATCAAAACAATCTAACCAACTTTAGTAAAAGCTATAGCCACCACAGATTGACATTTTATTTCCACTTTTAAAAACAAATTGGTTTTACACGACATGTTGTGTATTCCAGCATGAAGAGCAGTGCTATTTATTCTTGAAAATATTCTTTGAGATATAAAAGATCAAGAAAATCAAGCAGAAATTTTCTTTTTAATAATGGTGGTGTTTGCACCAGCTAGTCTCCTCCTCGACTAATTCCACAAGTACTTATTGAACTCCCACCAGCACACGTATCCAGTAACTTTATCCACCAAGGCTTGGACAATCGGAACCAAATAATGCATAAACTCTTCAGAAGAGAACAAGAATGCATCAAAAGCATCTTTCAAAGAAAAGGAGGGAAATGGCTGTTTTTCTCACCTCCATCTAGGATAGTAGCTGAGTTGCATTTCTTCGTTAAATTAGCTGAAAGCTCACAGTACTGTCTTTCATATCCTTCGAATACCTGACTCATTCTGCCCCTTCTCAAAGTTCACAAATACCTTCAGATCAAAGAAACGACCGTAAATTTCAGCCAATTTAACTATCTCTTTTTCCCTAAATTAGATTCTCCGTTAAAATAATAATAATAATACACTAAATTGTGCTCCTTCGAATCGACTGGAGCCATGATTCTTAGATAACCGAACAAATCAAACCCTAAAGATGCGATAATTTCGCAAATACAAGTAGATCATTTTACTAATTCACAGAGCAGATCGATACGCACCTTGAATTGATCGGAGAAAGGAGACAAATACGCCGGCCGGTCGGCGATCGGAGACTAGGTCGGAAGTTCGTTGGCACGGTCTGTTGGGAACAATCGCGAATAATAGAATGATTATCCTATTGGAGACCCTCCAAGAGCTATGTAAAACATGTCCAAAAGACTTTATTACCCTTGAAAAGTTTTTCCCCCTTTTTTCTGAAAAAATAATAATTGGTCGCACGTTTCAAATTGAAATATAGAATGCACTTTACATAAATAATTTATATATAATTTTTTTTAATAACAAGAAAATTCGCAATTGTTATCTTTTCTGGTGCGAGCAGGATAAACTATACAAGAAAGATAAATCATCCTAAGTGCAACGAGCAATATTCTAAAGTAATTGAGTAAAATATTAATTAAAGTAAAAAAAATAAGTTAGTCCGGTGACTATCACTTTAAAAAATGAATTTAACTAAGTAAAGAGTCAAACCCTTCCCCCTCCCCATTTTCTTGTGTGATGTGTCTATGTTTCAGAGTACTACTAGTTATATACTTATATTGCTCGTGATAGTGTATTCATTTCTTGATGGAAATCAAACTTTCTTTTACAAAGGGTATAAATATATATTGAAAATTCAATAAATTTTGAATTTTGAACTCATAATTTTATACTTGCAATGAATTTAGTTCTAAGAACCCTAAAAATTCAACCCAACATGTTTAAATTTTAAATCTACTTATGATCATATGTAAAGTTGTGAGGTAGCTCATGTCCTTCTCAATTGAATGTGTTGGGCTTGCTTGACAGTCCACACTTGTTGGGGCCATGCAGTTGTTTGTAACATTTGTTTTGTTATCTTGTTAGTTGGCTCCTTGAGACATCTTATATTATTGTTAGAAGACATAATATTTAGGACAAGGGAGGATCTATAGGGATACTCTTGGTCTACAGTAACTTGTATAACTAAAAGCATTAGCATCTTCATCTATATGTTGTTGAAGTATGAAAGTTTGGAATAGGAGAGCACTCATTTTAAAATGGTCTTATTGCTTAGATGCTTTTTCATTTGTTATGGATACGATAATTGAAATTATAGATGTGTCCTTCCCGGTCCTCTTGTACTTGGAAAAGACCGTTCAATGCTCTAAAGCCTATACTTGATATGGAACGAACTGTCTCATAATATTCTAAATTCAACTCATGTACCGCTTTAATGAGCAAACAATTCAACTCTTGAAAACATAAATACAACCTCACATGGCCAAACGGGATCGATATGAGCTCTTAGGAAAGATCAGCCCGTTACCACTAGAGTATACTTAGAGGACTCAATTTCGACAAATTAGAAACACGACTTGAATATTTGAGAATCATATTTGTCTTTAAAGAAACAAGAAGAACTTCGATGTCAACCGAAACCGCATAAAAATCTTTAAAAGAAGAAGAAAAAAAACTCTATAGGGTATACAACAGATATGAGATAAAATACATACTTTACATTAAACTAGCAAGCTAGAGACTACATACAACTAACTTGCAAGAATTTTGACAAATAATTTAGTACTTCTCTTTGTTGGTTCTCAAAAAGAAATTATCCCACTCATGCTTTTCTAATGTCCCAAATGTATGATACTTCCAGCTATATTCTTCATCAAACACCATACTTGAATTCTTGCCTTGTCTCATCTCTTTTCTTATTACATCCACTCTTCCAAGAACCCCTTTCACTGCCAAATCAAATGCATCTTTAACTGTCTCCAATCTTGATCTTGGATCTGCATAAACTACATTTGGTATAAGATTTATCACTTCTTCTCTCATTGCTGCTACTTGTGATTTTGGTATTTTAGATAGTACATTTTCAATGCTCACTTTCTTTTTCCTAACATCATCTTCCGGAATAAGCACCGAGTATTTGGTGTAATCTTTTGGTAAGTGCCATATATATTGGACATACGCGGATCCAGGAGTGAAAAACACCGGGATACAACCAGCCAAAATTGAATCGAAAGTAGACCTCCTAGTGAACGAATCCCCTGAGGGTTGTAAGCAAAAAATTGAACTTTGAAACAGCCTCATTACATGTACAGGCTTGTTGCATTTGTTGTGTAAGTCCTTACACTCCAATAGCTTGCATTTTCGCCTCGTGGCTGAGCATTGTTCCATGATTTCACTTCTTATTGAGTCCTCAAGTTGGGGACGTGGAGCCCCCGCGAATGAAAACAACACCTTCCTCCTTAACCTCCTCATTCTGTTCTGCCACTGGACTACATCACTGTCACTTGAAGGATGGAAATACGTTGGATATGGAATCGCGAAATCATTCCTGTTCCAAGGACTCGATTCGATTGTTAAGATTGTCATGTTCTTTGCCTCAGGTAACAACATTAGCTTGTTCCCCCAAGCTGCATCTTCCTCAATACCTCTCCTAAAATCCCAAGTAATTCTCCCTGCAATCATGAAATGATCTCTGCCCCACATTGTCTCCCATTCAGGCTTTTCTTTAAGAAATTTCGCGACCTCAATTGCACCTGCATCTCTCATTGATGTGTTGAAATCATCCCATAAGTACCTAGCTACATCGAACCCTGAATAGTATGGAACGAAAACTGCTGATGCTTCTGAAGAATCATTCGTTAAACAATCGTACTGTTTCATTCTGTTATGAAACAGGACTTCTAACGTAAATTGATTTGTAGTAAACCAACCTTTGTTCGAAAAAACCCTTTGGGGGTTTCCAAGATCAGGGCCAAGCCCCATATTCACCAAATATTGACACATATCTTCCCATTTGTTCAACAATTTACATTCCTTCAACATAATTTCATGGAACTTACTAGGTATTTCTGCAACATAAATATATCGTCCTGCACATTTTCCTCCCTTGTTATCATCCTTTTTTTCGATTTTTCTCTCAACCTTTTTTTCTTCTTTTGGAGGTTCGATTTTTCTTAAAAAAGGTTCCAATTCTTTCTGGAGTTCCTCCAAATCAGGTACCACAACATTATCATTTTCATTAGACAACGATTCTTCCTCCTTGGATCGCGTCTTATTGGTGGCATTATCAACACTTGTAGAATTGAAATTGGAGCTAACATTAACATCTTCGTGATGATGATGATGAGGAGGAGGAATAGAAGTTGGACGAAAGGATTCAATTGAATTCACTTCATATCGTGACGTTGTTACAATACCATGTAAAGAAGACCAATCAATTCCATAAAGCAATAAGTACCAAGAAACAAACAAAAAAAAGAAAACAAACCAAAATTTATTGCGAGACCTTGTTGTGAGGGAGTTATCCATCTTCTTTACAAATGTTCTTGATCTAATTATCTGTTTTCTATTAAGCATAAAAGGTGTTTTCTGGCTTTGACCATGACGAAAAATAAAATAAAATTGATGTTTTGGTAGATAACAAAGGGCGGTAAGATGCTATAAAAATGCCTGTTCTGTTTGGACTATTCATATGATTAGTTTAATCACTGATTCAATTAATTTCGGACCACGTTTAAACATTAATCTTTAATCATTTGACATAAAATATAATAGAGTATATTTAAAAAGTCTCACATATTAAAATTCATATATTATAATAATAGTCTCATTAATATACGAGATTTTTAGAAATTTAATTCAGAAAAGTTGTGTATCATAGTAGCCCAAGGCCCATCTCGTCATGCTACGGGTGTTATACTATCACTAATCTGACCACTTTTTAACCTCTCTTTAAACTATATCTTTGTTAGTTTATAAGTTAATAAATTTCACCTTTAAAAGTAATTTGATGAATTTTGTGTTTAGTTTTGTAGACAAATTTAATAAACTGAATTAACAAGAATATAACCATTTGTGCAATCTCAATTTTGAAAAGGTATGTATCGAATATCGAATTAATATATGAAACTTTTGCTTGAGATAATCCTTGGACAAACAAGCCTATATATATATATATATATATAACGTTAATCATCCTATTAGTCTAATCTGATATTAGACAATTTATTGTCAATTTTTTTAAGGATCTGGACACACTTTATGTGCATAAAAATAATACTCTACTATTATTTATTTTTTGTACTTTGATGGGATCTAATTGGTAGTTTGGGCACATTGCACATGGTAAAGTTAAGACACAAATGAATATGAGTGTCCATCAAGTTCTAAATCTAATTTTCTCCAGAGTTAATTACTGATAATTTAATTGCCGAAAACTAAGGTCTTGCATTTCTGGAATACAGGTTACTGGGTGTACTAATTTTTAAATGTAAATCGTAATAACATAGCAAAGACAACAAAAATCTATTTTAACATGTGAAATTAGATCTTTAATTTTGATAGAATCACATTATTATTTTGATAGAATTACATTATTATATTTTTTTTCTTTTTAATTGTAGAGCTCAACTCTATTTGTTCGCTTTTCATTCACTATATATAAAACCTATATCATGGAACAACAGTAAAATAAATTCTATCTTAACCTAATTGACTTTAATTTGAAATAGTAAGTTTTTTTACCTATATTATTGAAAAATCAAAACCCTTTAAAATATATCTTAATCTTTCTTGATCTCTTTCATGAAGCTGTGAGTACGAAATAGAATGAATTTAAGGACAATGTTGTGAGAAAAACATACAAGGGTGGAATCGGTATTTGAGGAAACTTGAAAGGAGGCTGGTAATGACTAATGACAATTTAAATGTTAGTTGAACAAAGGGAGGAAGAAGAACATGGGCTTCATAATAACGCGTTAAATCCAGCCCGCAAACAGCGGGATTTTATTACTGTTAAACTAAACTCAAAACGGCACAGACAAAGCTTAAATTAACGAAACAAATCATTACAAAACCAATAACAATTTTACTGTAGTTTCCTCAGAAAAACTACAGTCCATCGTCGGTGCTTTGTCTCTTCCTTTCTTCTTCCTTCTTCCTATCTCTTCTCCATTTCTCACGCTTTTGACTCCCATGTCACTCTGTTTTCCTCTCCTCTAAAACCCCCCCATTACCCAATTTCTTCTCTTTACACTAAAAAAAGAGAGGCTGAGCTTAATGGGTCCAGACAACAGCTTCACAGCTCAGAAAAGAGCTGGTGGAGCACTACCCACCACCGCCACACCCAACGGCGGCGCCGGAGGTGGCCGTGCCAGTTCCATTTTACCTCGGGGAAGACAGATCCAACGTACTTTCAACAACATTAAGATTACTATTCTTTGCGGCTTTGTTACTATCCTTGTCCTACGTGGCACAATTGGTTTCGGCAATCTCGCTTCATCAGGACCTGATGCTGAGAACCTGAATCTAATCGAGGAGACTAACCGGATCCTAGACGAGATCCGATCCGATAAGGACCCGGATGACCTCTTCAGCCTTAATGCAACGTACAGTTTAGGTCCGAAGATTACTGCCTGGGATGAAGACAGGAAACTATGGCTTCAGAAAAACCCTGAATTCCCTAATTTTGTTCAAGGTAAGCCTCGTGTTATGCTAGTAACTGGTTCGCCTCCAAACCCTTGTGATAATCCAATTGGGGATCATTACTTGTTGAAGGCTATAAAGAACAAAATTGATTATTGTAGGATCCATGGGATTGAGATTGTTTATAATTTAGCTCAATTGGAAATGGAAATGGCTGGGTATTGGGCTAAACTGCCGTTGATTCGTAGGCTAATGTTGTCACACCCTGAAGTAGAGTGGATATGGTGGATGGACAGTGATGCTTTATTCACTGATATGGTCTTTGAGATCCCTTTTTCCAAGTACGAAGATCACAATCTTGTTATTCATGGCTACCCAGATCTATTGTTTGATCAGAAATCATGGATTGCGATAAACACGGGCAGTTTCCTCTTAAGGAATTGCCAGTGGTCTCTTGATTTGTTGGATGCATGGGCACCGATGGGGCCTAAAGGTCCTATTCGTGAAGAAGCTGGGAAGGTGTTGACTGCTAACTTAAAGGGTAGACCAGCATTTGAAGCAGATGATCAGTCTGCGCTGATATACTTGCTGACCTCACAGAAGGATCAGTGGATGGACAAGGTGTTCATTGAGAATTCTTACTATCTACATGGATATTGGGCAGGGTTAGTTGATAGGTACGAGGAGATGATTGAGAAATACCATCCAGGTTTGGGCGATGAGAGATGGCCATTTGTGACACATTTTGTTGGATGCAAGCCATGTGGGAGCTATGGAGATTATCCTGCTGAGAGGTGCTTGAAAAATATGGAGAGGGCTTTCAATTTTGCAGATAATCAAGTGCTTAACTTGTATGGGTTTAGACATAAGGGATTGTTGAGCCCAAACATCAAAAGGATTAGGAATGAAACAGATAATCCACTGCAGTATGTAGATCAATTAGATGTTCGACATGCAAAGCATGAGAGCACAGAAACTCAGAGCTAGTGGCCACACCAGCTTTTGCACAGAAGAATCTGCAGGTATATGAGATATCATTTTGGTTTGTTTGAATTTGTAGGTTAAATCTGTAACACACTATGTAATGTAAACATAAAACATGTCATAGCTCCATTCCGTATCATGTTACATCTTGAAACCATAGTAACCATTGCACATATCCTAATTGTGTTTTGGTCATTCTTGAATAACTTATACTCCGAATGTGTTGACAAGATTTTAGTTTCTCGTTAATATTTTTGTCTACCATGACTGTTGAATTGCTGATTCACAATCCACTATTCATTTCTTTTCTCCTCCCACCTGAGTTATCAGCATTGTGACCCTGTTTTGTAAATGACATCCCCGTATCTTCTATTAGATTGTCCAGCTTAACACATGGAAACTCCTAATTGGCTTGTTAATCGAATGCCTGGCATCAGATTTGGTGTTCTGTTTTGCTGTTAGGTGTTTCCAAGTAGTCAAATGTAACTTTAGCTCTACATTCTAGCAGGGCCCTTTTTGCGAGTAGACCTTTTACCCAGCCTCCATTTTTACACCCCTCACCACCCAAAAAAAGAGAGGGGGAAAGTGTAAAAATGGAATTTCTGATTGAAAATGCTTGTTTAATTGCTAGATTGATGTCGATATATCAGGGTCGAGTTCTTTTCTATCTGTAAACTCTGCGATGTTTGTGACTTGGGAGATAAAGAATCTTGGCAGTTCTCCCTTCTCCTCTTTAATTTGAGGTGGGACATCTTCTAGTTGGTAGTATTGATGACTTTCCCTATCTTTCTAATGAGAAAGCATGCCTTACCTTAGAATGGGGACCAGGGGTGGGTGAGGTAACTGATTTAGAGGACTGCTATATTGTTTTTATTTGAGAGCTTGGATTAGAACGTCTCCTTCGAATTAAAATGTCTATATTGGTTATGGTCTTTTTGAATCTCTTTTATTATCATAAGGAGGAGGATTGTGGTAGATTGACAACCAGCGTGTAAAACTGATTAATATGTGATGAATCTTAGAATACACGACATAGATATAACCTATCATAGCTAGATTGAGATTGAAGCATAGTAGTTGTTGTTTGTTTTCTTCTTATTAAGTATCTGCTTATGGCTAGTACATCAAGACATCCACCAAAAATTCTTGGCTTAGCGAGTTCATCATTAGATTTTGATTTGTTTTTTACCTTTCTACTTCAACCTTACATTAGTCCCTGTAATAAGGTGTTGATAAATATTCGTGTGATGTATAAATGGAGATGTAGCCCATGTGTTTTAGAGATCAATTGGTTCGTCTAGCAGATTGGTTTAGTCAAGCATGGCAAATCTATTCAATGATTTATCTCAGTCACCTGTTAAATAATAATGTATTCATATGATATGGCTTGTACTTTGTTGAGTCCTCTGTTTTGTCTAAACTCTATGATGAAGTAAACATACACCAAATAACAACTACTATGCCTCAGTCCCATACAACTTGGGGTTATGACTAGTGGATGTGCAACTATGGATTTGGGATGGATGATGTTGGTTTTAAGGCGCTGCATATTAACTGCCATGCAAATCCCATTGAAATTGAAAATACTGCTAATCTAGGCTTCCTATTTCTGAAGCGCTGTTCGCTTTACTGCACCCTTTTTAACAACCATTGTGTCAGAGCTAAAGGACGGAATTTGTTATCCGTATACACTATTTGTTATTTGTGGTCTAAACATTTTCCCCAGTTTCTTGACCTTTTACCGTCCATAATAACAGTATTTCCGGATTTTCCACAGGGTGCGACTGAGGTTTTGACCTGTCATGGATGAGAATGGCACTCTTGGAATGAAGTGGTCGTGCTTCTTCTGGTTATACTTTGGTGGTCAAGCCTTGCATCTTTTTTTTTCCTCCCACGGTTTTAAGTTTGTGTTAGGTTTACTTATTTCTAGCAACATTTTAGTTTCTCAGCGAGATGACTTTTGAACTGTATGAATGATGTGCTTGGAAAAGAACAGCTGGAATCAAATAGAATGAGTGTAGAATTCGTCTAGATAGCTTCAACATGAGTTACTCACTCTCAACCTACAGCTTTGGTAGGTATAAGATGTGATCACACTTGTATAATTGCAATTCTTGGACGGTTTTTTCTTTTGGTTAATGATTTTTTGGTATATGATAGTGGACCATAAAGTTATATGAACTTGGAAATGTACCAGTATTAATACATCTTCTTTCATTCTTTAGCCTTTTTGCCAAAGTTTGAGTAGTTCCATCATATCGATAACTTGTCCAGCAGATGGTGGTATGAGGGTAACTGGTTTTTTCTGTTGAGGGCCACAAAAATTGTGCAGTACATCCACAAGCTCTGCACAAAACTATCATTTACAAGGCCATTGCAGAAAATTGTTGAAGCAAGCACTCACATAGATATAATCCTGTATTCTTGTCAATGTAGTTTTGTACCTTGCAGTTGATTGATGCAATTGATCAGCTTCAGTTTTTCCTCCATATATTGTTTGGGAGTTCAGAATGTTTATTCACCTAATTGATGATCTCTTAAAATAGTTAGAAATGAGACACTTCACGTACAGTGCTATTTACGTAGCCTGAGTTGTGTTTGGGGGAAAACGGAAAATAGAGGAGAGGAAAAGAACTTAAGATACAATACTCCCTAGCATGTGAGAGCTACTGAATTTGACACTTAAGTACCAGATTGAGGCCATCCACTTTGGGATGGATGGAGTACTTGCAGGAAGCCAAGGACTAGCAAGTATTTTCTTACCTGGTGGTAGCGTATGTATCGTTTTAACAATCTACATTATTCACTGTAAATTTTGTTCTTAAAGCTGTTCTGGGTCACAATTTTAGAGTTGCAGGCTTTCCAATATATGGGAGTATACCTTGAAGATACAGAGCTGTTTCCGGAATGCACACTAAACAGAAAGATTATAGGTTCTAGCCAACTACAATTAGTTAGGAGCCTTTGTTATCCCTCCGTAGAGTGAGTGACCTAGCAAACAAGCAGGACGTAGAATCAAGCGTTCAGTTGCATAAGATTATGAGCCTAAAGGAAGGATTAAGCCTGAAAGCAACAAGGAAAGGGTTAAACTGAGATCAATGACTTTCTTGGGTCCGGAATAACAAGACATATGATGCTTAGTTAGCTGTTGCATCTTCGGCCATTTGCATATTTTGTTGACTTGGAGATTCAGAGATGAGTATCTAAACAAACAATGAAGCTGCTATTCTACCATTTTTAGTATATTTGCAAGAATTGAGTTTCAAACTACATACATACACAGTACGTTAATGGACTTGGAGCATTCACATTCAGCATGATGAATGTGTGCCTATTGACCATTATCCCTCCACTGCATAATACTACTCTACACATACTAATTTCAGCTAATTCTTGGACAGATTACGTTTGTGCATAGCCACAAATACCTGATTCATCTCTGCTATTTGACTTAGAAGTTGATTTATTCTCTGCAAAAACGAACAACCAGGGATTATTAATTAAGAATGAGTTTAAACTGATTAACTCATGGGAATTTTTGCAAACATTTAGAAAGCAAAAAATTAACAGACCTCATCTTTCGCTCTAATGGTGCGTCTCAACTCTTCCCCATTCTGTGCTCCAATCAATCTCCATCGCCGACGAAAATATGCTAACATCACAAGCATTGATGCTACTCCAAGCGGCGAGAGAATAACCATAACAGCTCTTCGAGCTGAATTGAAACCCAAGCGTAACATACCAATGCCGGCAACTCTAGAAAACAACACTTGCAGTCCCAAATTCCACCATCTTCCTCGGTAACAAGCTGCTCTGGCTGGGGGTCGAGGACTATCTGGTACAGATTTCACTGGATCCACTACATTGGAATCTGAGGCTGCGAATGAATAGGACGAATCATCGTTATCTCTATGAGAAGGTGAAAATGAGGATGATGATAACGAGGACACCGACGGGGATGAGGGAAACGGAGGCGACGATGATTGGCTATGAGTTTTCTGAACGGAATTTACGGATATATAAAGATTCTCGTGGTTTACCGGAGGAAAGACGGCGAACTCGCCGGGAGATTTGTGGAGTGGATTATCACGGATCTCGAACACAGAGCAAGCCACTGGTGGTAGATCGGAAAGAGATCGAAAATCCTTCCTACGCTCCCATTTCCTAAGCTTTTCCAGCTGAGTTTCTGTTACAGCGACTTCTTCTACATCGGGATCCGCCATCACCATTACTAATCAGTGCCGGCCACTTTCCATTTTCCAAATCGAAATGACTTGAGTAGAGTGAACTACTTCCAATTTGCTCACACATCTGAGGCCCGTGACAAATTTTACCAACTGGACATTCTATGGCCCAATTATATATGTTTGCCTTGAATTCGAGCCTAGTGCAAAGATAGACAATTTTGGTACCCAATTTAAGCTTTAGCCATAGTATACAAAATGAGCAAACAACACAAATCTCATTAGTCAAGGGATAATAACCGTTCCTTCATTTTAATTTTTGAAATTATCTTTTGTACCATATTAACTTCGAATACATGAGGGTCAAATTAAGTATAATTTGTTCTAGATACATTGTATCTAAGCATGATTCACATGTATCTGGGATACACCGACTTTCTCACTCGTCTCTCTTCCTACGTATTTGTATTTCAAAATGTATCTGGTATCAAAGATACATGTATTTAATATCTTTGATACATGTATCTGACTTGAAATTTGAAGGAGTAGTGTATTTGATTTAAAATTTGGTATGAAATTATTAATTGGTAAAACGATATATAATTATTTCGAACTATAGAGCGAATTAGTACTTATGGTAGAAATATTTGTGTAATTAGATAATTTTTCCATACAAAACATTTACTCAAGTTTAGTCACTTTAGAATTACATAATCCAAGTTACTCTATAAAATTTGCATCAGAAATTATAATTTTTCCTGAAATCTTGAGTATATTTTTTCTACAAACACGTGTTTTTGGTAAATAAATAACAAAAGTGCAATTATAATGCCGGATAAATTTCACAAATATTTACACAAATACAATTATTTTGCACCAAGGTAACACAAACTTGTTTTGTCACTTAAAAGTCACGGCACTTACCTTGACAACGAAATAATCATGATAGCCCAAAAAATATGACTTTCCCATGGAAACATTTTGCATGCATGGCAAGACTCATAATCTTGAAGCCGGTCACGGATTCAAATTCTGTTTCCGCAATATCTTATTCTGATAACTAGTAATTCCGCCTTTCATTTTTTTGGGTGAAAGGCAAAAGAAAACATAAGAGAGGGATAGAATTTCTACCCTATCACAAGTTCACGACCAACTATACCGACTCCTTAATTTTCTTAATTTAAGAATATATTTAATGTTATTTTATGAAATTCAATAACAAAGATAAATAGTAAAAAAAAAATAAAAAATTATCTTGGATCTTGGGTGGATAGCAGGAATCTAACCCGCATCTTCTCCTTGGCAAAGAGAAATGGTGTCTTTCCACACACACCCTTACACTTCACTGATTTTTCATAATATTTGTCTAGATTATATATAAATATAATTAAATAAAACTTTTTATATACATTGACATAACAATCATAAAAAAGAGAGTAAATTTTATGAATAGCAAACATAAAAAAAAATTATATTTGCGCTCTATAGCTATAGTTTTGCTATTTGCGCTCCATAGCAAACTATTTGCTACGGAGCATCTGATTTGTATAAATTGCAGTAATTTGTATAAATCGTGGCGATTTGTATAAATCGGACGTCTGTGTCTATGAAAATTGCGTTTATATATGTATATGTGCTATGTTAGACTAGAGTGGCGAGCGAGGTTAGGAGTGAGAGGAGAGCTAGGCGAGCGAGATTAAGAGAGAGATGAGAGAGGTGAATTGTATGTGTAGATAATTGTATATATGTAACTACTATGTATATGTATCAATGATTGTGTTTGGATATCTACATAAAATTTGAATTTGTATACAATTGAATCGAGTTAAAACATTTGTATTTGTATATCAAATCTCTCTCTCGCTTTATACAAATACAAATTATACATTGTATTTGTATAATTTGTGTTTATACAAAGCGAGAGAGAGAAAGGCAAAAGAGAACTGGGCAGGGGAAGATTTGTATTAGTATAATTATAAGTGTATAGGACAGAGAGATATGTAACTGTATTTGTATATACAGTATGTCTCGCTTTATACAAACACAAACACAATTTATACATTTATGTTTGTATAAAGTTAGAAAGGCGAGAGAGAGTGGCGAGCGAGATTCAGGGGAGAAAGGCGAATGACAATATGTTTGCTGCGAATT
This sequence comes from Solanum etuberosum, assembly GCA_029582245.1. NCBI lineage: Eukaryota > Viridiplantae > Streptophyta > Magnoliopsida > Solanales > Solanaceae > Solanum > Solanum etuberosum. The sequence continues at coordinate 26,864 of JAJONR010005892.1, read as the reverse complement.
AGAATTAAATGAAACTGTAGTTATATCATTTATTTTAAATTAATAATTTGCTATAATGCACAATTTACCCTAAAAAAATAAAATAAGAAATCCACTTATTTGACTACAAAATATTTTTTTTGATAAAAAAATTCATTCGAACCAAACAGACGCTAAAATATTCATTTTTGTTAGATGGCCAATTTAACAGTCAAAAGAGGCACATCCATCCATACATGATCGAGTGGATGAAATAGAAAAATTGGGCCATCGTTGGCCCAGCATATCTCCCTTGCTAAATGCTTGATTTGACATTCTGAATAAACAAACATTTACACGAGTCCATTCACTTTTTAAATGAAAAGACCCAAAGATATTCCTATTTTATCCTTTTTCTTATAAAAAATGACTCATAAATACTCTCCTTTCACTGAATTTGTCAAATAATCTCCAAATTAATACATTTTTATGGTTGCCGGAATTAAAAATTACAACTGGTGGAGTATTCTGCTTAGTGCAGTCTGAAGGATTCAACATTCGGCGTTACTTGTTTTTTAACTTCTCAGTTTACACCTTCAAATCCAAAATCCAACTGAAAAATAATTTAACACTAGTTAATTAATCAAATTATGACCGGTCCTGCCTTTTGTTCTATTTTTCTCTTCAGAAATCGACAATTAATATCTATTTTTAATTATCATTATCCAATAATCCAAATCGAACTTTGAAAATACTGAAGTGAATACCGAACATCAGCTTCCCGGAGGAAGGCCGTAAAAGAATTAAGCTTAATTTCGACTAAGCCAGAAGACAAGAAGGAATTGATTGAACATCACAAAGAAGTTGCTCAAAACAAGACAGGTTTGTAAATAATGCTTGGCTTTTTTTGATAACAAAACAAGTCTTCACATACACTAAAAGTCGTAATAATTGCATTGCTTTATTTGTGGCTGTCCTCACTCCTCCCTATTAGGTGTCACAATTCAATCTGTAAAAAATTGTCCAATTTAGTCAATTCAACTTTGATTAGTCAAAATTTAAACAGATTACACTAAAAAAATACTTGTTTTGTTTTCCACCCAGTGTTAAATACTTGATTTTGAATTTGTGTCATATAAAAATCATTAAAAAGAATACTACTTAATTTCTATCAAAATTTTCTTCATTACCCAAATCTCGAACATAAAACCTTTATACGGACGGAAGAATCTTATCCAGGATTACATCCCTCAATCATATATAAAAGATTTTGGGTGACTATTTCATGAAGCTAAATTGATCCATAAGACAACTTAGATTTAGTGTGTTTAACTGTTTTTGTTTCTTCTCTATTTTTTTTTACATAAAACACACAAACTCTCAATAAGGGAAATACGTTGGTTGGTAATGAGATACCAAACAAGGAAAAATGTAAAAGAAATAATAAATTCGAGATTAAGCAAAGCGTTGAACTAATTTCTTTTTAGCTCAAAGTGTGGCACAAGTCACAAAAATCATAAACATTTTGGGTGTCGTTTGGTAGCTGGTCAGGAGAAATATTATAAACGTATTATAATTAGATTACGTATAAGTAATATCATGTTTGGTAGTTGGTTAGAATTATGTAATTAATATAGTGTTTGATTTAAAATTTAGAAACTTACATAACTGAAACATATATAACTTATAAGAGTATCTATATACAATTTTATGCATGATAGAAGATATATGAAATAATTAATACACGAATATCTAAATTATATATTACAAATACATGCATAATTCTAATCAACTACCAAACGATCCATACTAATCATAATCTTTTTATTAATTCAGTTCATTTTTATTTTATTTTTATTTTTTAATTTCCCACCCGGTGTCCGAAGCCCACATTGAAGCTTCGACTAAATTCGAATCGCGCTCTGCAGGGCTCATTCGGGAGTGGCGCTCCCAACATGATTTTCGGGGACACCTATTTGACATTGCTAACTTGGTATAGACAGCTTTGTTTTTTTTCCTTTTGCTTATATACATGTCTCATGTCTGTAGTACAAAAGATTTTGCTTTGAGGTATTTGTTGTTTGTGTTTCCTTGGAGGATCCAACTCATACTTTGAGTTTTTACTTGAGAAACAGTAATTATAAATTAAGAGATATATATTATATAGTTTTATTTCGAAAAAAATAATATTTTTTTTGTTTTAACTTACCTTAGAAACGTGACACGAATAACATGACAAATTTGCATTAACTCCTCCTCCCCTCAACCTTTTTTTCAGTACTAGACAGTAATAACAATTTACTTGTATTTTTTTTTATTCAAAAATAATACCATTTTGGTTCATATTTTTGTATTTAAAAATATTTTATACAGTTGGCCTTTGATGCTTCCAAGGGAAAAATCAGAAAGCAAACAAAGCAGCATGATTGTTGTTATTTTTCCACGTTTTAAATAAATTGTTTTTTTTATTTAGTTTGTGCTTAATAACTGAATTATTGAACCAAATCAAATAGAATTGAAACCAATAACAATTAAATTGATAAATGTATATATTATATTTGGTTTGATTAGATCTTGATAATTTTAAAACCGATTAAGTTGGTTTGATTTTGATTTTAACCAACAACTGATCCAAACTGACCCGTGAACACCCTAAACATGAATATTCTCAAAAAAAAAATTGATCAATTATTTTGATCATGCGCTTGTAATTAAAAATGTACTTTCAAATCTCGTGGATTTAGGGTAATTATAGCTAAGAAGGGAATATTGAAATAAAAGAATTAGAAACTCTTCATAAATTATCATAATATCTATTTTAAATATGAACAAATTACCACAAGTTTAAATACATAGAGTTTCGTCATGTAGGTATTAATTATAGATGTATTATTTATGTAGAGATAAAAATACGTTAGTAAGCGAATTCTTATTTCCAAAAATAATTAGTGAGCTAATAATTATTATATCATTTAAAATAAATAACTATCTAAATAGCTCATTAAAATTAAATATAGATCAACAACTAAAAATAATAAAGTAAATAACAAATAACTAGTAATTATGTAACTTGTATTAAATAAGATTAAGCAATTAAGTAATTTAAATTATACTTAATAACAAATAAATAAAAATATATTAATACATATATTGACAGCGTGTTGCAGAGAAACTAAACCAAAAAATTAATTAAATCGACGAGAAGATAATTAACACCCTATGCCTTACTGCCAAAAAAATAAATTAACAAGAAATTAAAAGTAATTAAGCAATTAACAAGCAAAAAACTCAAAAAAAAAAAACAATAAATTGATAATGCTTTTTTAACATGTGTTAATTATTTAATTTGTTTTAAGTTAGTATACATTTTAAAGTAAATTGATAGGGATAAATGATAATTTACTAGTTTAATACATGTAAAATTAATATCTACGTAACTTATTCCACCTTTTATTCCGCATAAATTATACATAGATTCCCTCATAAACATGGTATATAGTTTAAATTAGCTACCAAATGCTCCGTAATTGATTAACGAACGAAATTGCTTGTACTTTTTTTGAAAATATTTTTCTCTATATAAAATAAAATGTTAGCATGATATAAATTAAAAAATTTCTTTAAAAAATATAGTCATAATTATCTATTACTCCATACGTAAATAAGTCAAATAAATCATGTTTATCATTTACCATATTTTACCAAAAATCAAAATTACTGCATCAAGTTTTTAATCCTGTACCAATTACAATGCCCAGTGCCCACCAATGAGCCGCAAATAATTACCATCTCTTTTACGATTTAGATTACATTTTTCGTTTTTCGAGAGTCAAACCGTTTAAGTTTGATCAGAAATTTGAGCGTGAAATTTTCAATATTTTTGAATAAAATTTATATATTTGCAAACTATGTAAAAATTACTATTCCCTCTGTCCCTAATTATTTGTCTACTTTTGAATTGACACACCTATTAAGAAAATAATGATTGACATAGCGAATTTATCATTTTACCCTTATTAATTATAAAGTTGATGAGTTAAAAACTTAAGATTTTCAAAAAGTTTTACATTTTTCAAAGTAATTAATTGAGGGTATAACATGTAATTTTTTTTTTGTCTTTTCTTGATTCATCAAAATGAACAAGTAATTAGGATAACTAAAAAAGGAAAAGTGGACAAGTAATTAAGGACAGATGGAGTATAAATTATAATAATTGGCAATTTAAAATAATTAAAAATACATGCAAAATTTACAATGAAAGATAAATTTATTTGAATCTCGAAATTTGAAAAATACCTTATAAATTAGGACGGACATAGTATGTTTTTTTCCAATGCATCGTATGGTGCAATTGTGGGCTATAAATATGTAAGGAAGACTTTATAAGTGAATCCTTTTATCCCCAAGTGAAAATTTAGGGGCATTTATTCTTGAGAACGAAAGCTCTCGTAATAATTCCAAAGTTATGGATTGAAAAGTTTCTACTTTCTAGAGAGAGAGGGAATCTACAGTGCAGCAGAGTACAGAGAGAGAGAAGGACCACGTAAACGAATACAGTCCATGTATGTAATGAAGGATTCTTGGAAGAACACGATACTTTAACTCCTCTTCTTTTTACTTTTAAACGACGCCGCTAATCATACATTTTGTTAAACCCCTCTTCTTCTACTACTACTTCTTGTTTACAGCTCTCTGTTCTTGCAATGTCCGGCGAGGCTTCTTCCTCTGGGTTTAATCTTGAAGGCATTGATGATGTTCAAGATTTTCCATGGGTTAGTTTTTTCTATATTAATTACAACTCCACTGTTCTTGGGTTGTCTTCTTTAATGGGGTCTTTTAGATTCTGTTTTCTTTAATGGGGTCTCTTAGATTCTGTTCTTGGACTGTCTTCATTAATGGGGTATCTTAGATTCTGTTCTTGGTTTTTTTTTTAATGGGGTTTGTTAGATTCTGAAAATTTTCTGATGGAATGCAGGCGAATTCAGGAGAGACGCCATCTATATCGTGGGACAGGTACAATCATCTATGTGAGACTGTGGAGATGGGTAACAAAGCATATCGTGAGAACAGATGGGACGAGGTAATAATTAGTTAATTATTCTTGGGGTATTGGTGATTATTCAAGAATTTTGAGAACTGAAGATTAAAAACTTAAAAGGAAGTGTCTTGCAATTTAATTGCCTTTGACTTGGTCGGTTTTCAGAAAGATTTTCGTTCGTGTAACATATCCATATAATTGGAAAATAAAAGGGGGAATGGTTTATTGGGTATGCTTTTCCCTGTTTGTCTGGAGTAAAGTGGAGTAGGGTGGAGTGAAGAAGAAGTGGATCTATTAATTTGATTCTGTGTCGAAGACTGCAATTGGTGAATCCCATAAACATGACCTTGTTTTTGTTTCCTGGGATAACCTTAAATGGAATTGATCACTTATATATGAAACTACTATATTCATCTTTCAGTTTCTTTCCTATGTTGGTACTGATATCATGAATCTAGTTTCTATCTTCTTCATTGCCAGTTAATACATAGTTCTTTATGCCAAATAACCGCTAGCCAGTGATTCGGCAAGTTAGTCAGGGAAGTTTTTTATACCTCCACAAGGGCGGGGTTCAAACTGAGGAAAATGTTTTTTCATGAAAAATGTGGGTAATCTGGATCATTTTCTAGGGGTTGTCTGGGTATAAGTAGGTGGCATGTGGTAATCATACAAGGCAGAGGATAGGGTTTGAGAACAGTAATATTGGTTATAAGTAAAAATGTTTATGTGTTCTTCTAAGCAAGTGAGAAATAGAGTATGTATCAGTGCTATTTGGAAAGGAAAATGACCTCCACCCATAATTTACGGGGAGACATCTATTGGTAACTAAATACTGGAAATGATTGATCATGGAAAATATTTTTCTCCATACCATAATAAACCCTTGGTTCTCTCATTGTTTCTTGTATTCTTTTAAGAGGTACGATAACCTACTGTATCATATAACTTGAAATATTTACTTCATGAGAAAGCAAAGGTTTGATCTTAGGAATCAGAAAGATACACAAGATTTAAAACCAAAATGTTTATGAGCTCTCTGTTTCTCATGGTTGATGAAGAATGGACTAGGTCTATTGTTTTATACTCGTTTCGTAAGAGGTGATGTTTCTCGGGCAGTTCAATAATCTATAGATTTGGAGAAAATCTTGAGACGATGTAAAATCAAGTGCATGTGGTCCAGTATCCAGCTATAACTACATGACATAGTAATTTAAGATGCTTGAGGGGCTCTGGTTTAGAGTGATGTTCTAGATGTTGTTTTGACAAGCATACTAGTGCCTAGTCTAGTGATCAACTTTTTCTTTAGTGTTGTCAGTTAACTCGAAAACTAGCTCCTTCAGCAAGGATGATTTGAACTTCCACTGTATTATATTTGATCTCATAAGGGGTCTTGTATGGTTGCATTTATCTTCTTGTTTTCTCAATGCCTGTTTCCTTGGTCAGGCTATCAATCGTTACACAAGAGCTAGCAACATTAAGCCGGATGATCCTTTTATTCTTAGCAACAGATGCGCTTCATACCTCAGGTAAAGTTTATTTTTATGCCTGGTATTTCTGATGCATATTGACTGCTTTACTGCGATTTTGATTCATCTCTGCTTACCTTGCCATCTTTACTTCATGTTTTTTCTAGTTGACTGCTCATCATTTTACAAATAGCTGAACTTGATTTTTTATGAATGAACTTCCAGGTATAGCCAGTTTCTGAAAAGTAGATCTGCATCAGATTCAGAATACAGGCCATTGAGTGGGTTGGATCCTACAACATATGCTGGGGTTTGTCTGCTTTTTTCTATTGTCTATGATTTCAACCTTCTCAATAGAGGGTTTTGCAGCAAATTTAAATTGTTTTACTTCAATATCAGCTTGCACTAAAGGATGCCGAGAAGGTGATGCATCTGCAGAACAATTCAGTTACCTCATATATTCTGAAGGCAAACTCACTCATTTTGGTAAGGAAATTATTGTCTCATGCATCATTAGCTTTGGAAACCACATGGTGAAACATGTGTCGGTTTTGGAAAATAGCCTTGTTTTCTATTTCCCTTTTGTTGTTCTCTAAATTCTCTATACTTTGAGGGTGGGTTAAATAACTAAATTGGAGTTTTCCTTGTGTGCTGGGACCCCCTCGTATACATTGTTCTCTCATCTGATATTTCTTGAATTGGCAGTTAGAAAAATATGAGCTCGCCCAAGAGATAATCCGTTCAGGACTCCAAATGAATCCTCTAAGGTAAAGCAAATTATGGTGATAATCATAACTATGGCATGCTTTCTCATGTCAGGAGCTGTTCAAAAGAAGCATAATGTGTATTTTCCAGAAGCATTGTGGTAAAGTTTGATTATGTGGTGAGTTTTTAATTGTTGTTTCTTCTGCAATGTAGCAATCCCCTTCTAAATTTGGAGAAATCGATCAAAACTACACTTGGAAGGAGAAGCCACGGGAGACCACAGCGCAGTGATGAATTTGACTGTACCCTGTGCTTAAAGCTATTATATGAACCTATAACAACTCCCTGTGGACATTCTTTTTGCCGTGCATGCCTTTTCCAGTCAATGGACCGATGTAAGTTTTAGATTTGCATGCCCTATCTATCCCAACTTTTTTTACATATTGAATAATAATCATCTTCTATTCTTCTTACTCTTGTTCCTTACCCTTTGGATGAACATTTTGTAGATAACAAATGTCCATTGTGCCGAACAGTTCTTTTCATTAGTCCCAGAACGTGTGCAATCAGGTAAGTTGCTTATGGTTCATCCTCCCATTGTACTTGTTTTACACTTACTGCTGAGACTGTGGTTTCTCTATTTTTCTTTTCTTTTTTAGGATAGTAAATGATCCCTAGTAGCATCCAGTCACATGCTTTATTGCTTCCTCTCTTGTAATGCTGTGTAAATAGATTGATTTTCTAGACCACAATTCTTCCTGCAAAAGGAATACAAAGCATATTGTGTCTATAGTCTGTACCTTTACATACCTTGATGACTCTTCACTAATATTAATGATTTAATTGAACTCATTTTGTCCCATGTGGCTAAAATTTCATTATCTATATTTTTCTTGTGTGGCTAATACACGTCATTCTTATTTGCATGTTTTCAGTGTAACGTTGAAAAACATAATAGAAAAAACTTTTCCTGAGGAATATGCTGAAAGGAAGGCTGAGAATGACAGTTTGATAAACCTCGGTGTTGACTTGCTGCCTCTTTTCGTCATGGACGTTATTCTACCATGCGAGAAGCTCGCACTCAACATTTTTGAACCTCGTTACAGACTTATGGTGAGTGCTAGTGTAGAATGCAGTTTTCAGTTTTACCTTTTTTGGCGTGGGACCTAGATGAACCATCATTGTTCTATTTCTATATCTTGATGATCATGATTTTTATAGAATTCTATTACCTATGGTCCCTATCATTGCGTCTTAGTTTACCAGATATAAGAAAAGGTTTCAATAAAACTTTTGGTGCTACTTTGACATAAAAAAATTATGAGGTAAGAAGTGTTTAGATGATTGAAGCTTATCACCACTAGTAGAAGTCTTGGTACCATTATTAAAAGAAGTACGATTATCTTATTTTATTTAAGTCTAAAAAATAAAAATAAAAATCAACAGCAACAACGACTGCACTTCGGGACCAATATAAAACTCGGATCTACTTTACAAATCCAATATATCCAGCCTGCACACATTTAGAAATTAGACCTGTATCAGTTCACTACTCAGTTTATTTGTTAGACATCCTCTGAAATTAGGGATTCTCTAAATGTCCCACTTATATGTATACTTCAGACAATCTCTAAGAAAATTTGAAAGTCTTCTGTCAGATCTGGACATTATTTAAGAGTGCCCAGGAAGTGGCAGAATTTTAAATGGGGATTTTTTAGATATTGATTATTTTTTGTCTTAAGATTTTCGAAGACATGATACAATAATGTATACTTGATTGAGGAGGACCAGATCTGGCAATTGTGATTCTCTTTTGCTAATTTGTGCAATTCTGAAAAGACATCTAGAGCATCTCTGCAAGATGGCTCCTGCAAGTAATCCATCAGACTAACTAGTGAGCAGGCCTCAACTATTGTTAGCTTTAGCTAATGAACAATATATATAGAAGCAAAAGAGAGGGAATGAAGTATTGAGAATCTTCTTCTTCTTGTTTGATTGTATAAATACAAGGAAACAACATAAAATAGAGAGCTTTTTGCAATTGTTCCCTGGGCATAGAATAGGAATGTGGAAAGTATATATTTCTTTCTGACTGTCCAGCTCAAACAAAATAAATGAAAAGCATTATAATACTTGTCCCTCCTTTTTTTCTCTCGTATTTTAATTTTCTCTTGCTATCCCTAGATTGCAAACAAGCCTTTCAATCATGCATAGTTGAGATGGAATTTCATAGATCTCACATGCATACTTGTCTTGTAAATGCTGACAAATTTTGTTGTTGAAATAGATCAGGAGGATAATGGAAGGAAATCGCCGAATGGGAATGGTAGGTTTTCGTTTGGTCCCCCCCCCCCCCCCAGTTATTATACTTGGTTTTGCTGTCTTTTGGCTGAGGCTTCACTGTTAATCATGCAGGCTGTTCATGATTCTACGACAGGTTCGGTAGCTGATTATGCTTGTGAAGTGGAGATTATAGAGTAGGTGTTCTGCGACCTGTTCAGATTTTCGGGATATCTTTTATGTTTATTCTTCTATCGATTCCATCATTTTATTCTTGTTTATAGAAGATAACCTTCATCTCTTTATGTAGATGTGAGCCACTTCCAGATGGGCGTTTCTTTCTGGAGGTGAATATCAGCTTTTTGTCCCATTAGATGCTTTTGTTTTTGTACCTGAGCCTTCATGTTAGCATGGTGCTTATTTACTACTTATGAGTTCATTAACACAAGGGTCCAAACTGCTATGTGATGACTTTTAAATGTAAAATAGTCAAGGTTCTTAACCATACACTAGCATGTATAATATTGCATCCATGTAAAATATTCTTGGTGCGCCTGACGGTTTGTTTAAAATGAAAATGTTCTTCTTGAACACTTTGACCATTTCTCACTTCAGCAAATTTAGAATACAATATCTTTGCTAGATGAACCTTGGTTTTGGTTGAATCTTTGCTAGATGAACCTTGGTTTTGGTTGTTTTCTTTTGAGGACGAATTCAAAAGACTATTATTTTCACCAGAGGCGGTGTCATGTCTAGATGTCCCACCATAATAAAGACAAGTTTCTGCTGAAGATTTTCTTTCCTCGTAAAAAATCTTCAAAGTTCTTTAACTTGTATCTGATTTAGCACAAACTTATGCAGGTTGAAAGTCGACGTAGATGCCGCATCGTACGACATTGGGATCAAGATGGGTTAGTTCAATATCTAACTCCTTATTGGTAGAGATGAAAATTGGTAATAAGTTTAAGAAGAAGTAAGAAGGGCTCAGAAACATAGCTTCACGTACCATATGGTTGCCAAATGAAAATGCAGAAAGTAACTTCTGACCTTTTCTGTTCATTATGCAAGCAGGAGTTTTGTAGGAAAGCAGTTCAAAAAGCTCACAAAAAAAAAGTTTCTTTGTAACAAGGGTAGGAAACTTGAAGGAATTGGTTTCTTCTTGTTTCGAACTTTCCTTTTCCTTTCATACAAAAACAGATTGAAGAAAATGTTATTCGGATTAATTTCTTTCTCAAAAGTAAATTTCCAAACAACTTTCTTATAAAAGAGGCCAAAGATTTGAAATTCTACAATGGGTGGGGGTGTTAGAAGTCTCTTGGTTGGTCTGTTGGTTGCTTTGCGTTAAGTAAGGAGATTGGATCCAATATGCTATCCCAAAATATTAAGCACAACACCAATGCTATAAAATTTCTATTATTCTGCTACTTTATGCTTCTTTAAGCTTGCTGATTATTATTTTTCCCCTTGGCCATTATTATGAAGGTATCGTGTTGCTGAGGTTGAATGGATACATGATATATGCCCAGCCGAAGGAACAAGAGAGAGGCATGAAGTAAGTTGTACAGCTATCCTCTGAGAGATATTTGTCAATCCATTTCATTTATGATCCTTATTTTGGTGTTATATTAATCTTTTCTTATTTACCTCCTAAAAGAAAGATTCTTGTTTCTTGAATCTTGTGCCTCTGTTCGAGGATTTTTGGGAAAAACTGTTTTTCCTGGGATTCATCTAACTATTACTGACTGCCTTATACTTCATATGAGTAATTTTTTCCGTTTTCTCTTACTGACCATGTAATTCATGCCTTTTCAATTTGAATTATGATCGAAAGCTCATTTTCCTTTCTCAAATGCTTACTGATATATACTGTGCGCGAAGTGTATATGTAGTACTTGTATACTAATTCATTGTTAAGTGCTTAATGCTTTCAAACTTTTGCTTTATATATGTTGAACTGTAATTTGTCAATTGCTGATAGTTACTGGAGACGGCAAATAAGGCGGCGGCATTTGCTCAACAATGGTTGAGGAATGCACAAGAAGTAGCAGGAGGTAAAGTCGCTAATAAGGTGTTTCCTTTCTTGTCTCTTATCTTTTGTGGCAAATGATTATAGTAGGTCCATTTGTAGGATGAGATTTGATGTCTTTTTGATCCTTTAATACATAGCTACAACACTTCCATAGATAGGTTTTGAAAGTAGATGTACCACTTGCATATATAGGTGTTAGATTTTTGGCATGCTTGATGTACATGCTACAACACTTCATATTGGTGTGTTATCTATGAATCCTTCTGAATTAAAAGATTGCTTTATCAATCAATCCAAGTGGTGATCATGACGCAGAAAACTTGTCGTCCCTATCAAACTAAACTATATTTTGAAGGCTTTAGGCAGAGAGCTGAGCTTATTGTTTCTGCTTTGTGTGTTATAGTACAGCCTAATTATTCTTTTTGCTTAATATCCTTTCAGTACAAACATCATAACCTAGACTTTACCTACAGATCGTAGACGTGCAGAACTCTTCAAAGCTGAAGGATTGATGCCATCACCACAGGATCCTGAGCGCTTAAGTTTTTGGGTACACACTTGAATCCATGTTCAAGTTAAAAACAAGTAGTAGACATGAATTAGTTTTTTATATTTTGGTGACTAAATAAATGCAGCTTAACACTCTGACCAGTCGTAGACCAACAGAGAAATTAGACCTGCTTCAGATAAGAGATACACCTGAGGTATTTGCTCTTTAACACTTCATTTAAACTATCTTTTTTCTTGAGCTTCTTTTCTTAGTAAACAAGGTTTTGCTACACAATGGATGTTGGTGTAGCATGTCATGAGCACTAGGGTAAAGGGCAGTTGAGCAACTCAAGCAAATTGCCCTATTCTGACATAGGTCAAGAAGGATTAGAGACATACATGTAGATATAGTCAAAAGATGGGGTGGATCTAGTGCTTCAGCGCTGAGTTCATCCGAACCCAGTATTTTCGACGCAGAGTATAGATTTTTATGTGAAAATCTACAAAAAACAATCAATAAATATTAGATCTAATCCCAGAATTATATGAGTACAATGAGTTCAGTGCTTAAGAACATTAATTAGTCGAGACCATCAAATTGAAATCTTGGATCCGCCTGTCAAAAGTCATGTTTCCTAGGCACTAATATCCCTAAACAACTCGAGGAACTGTTACAAGCAGAATGTTTTTTCTCTGATTCTTTCTTGATTAGTCGCTTTTATCATCTGTTGATTGTGCTTAATTTATTCCGCAGAGGATAAGGAGAGGTCTGCTATACATGAAACAAGAAGAACAAGGGCTGCAATAATATTTATTGAACATGTAATTAGTTCCTTTTACATGAAAGCAGGAGAAGGCTGCCAGCTGCTATAATTTATGGTCAACCTGTAATTAGTTCCATTGTTTGTATTATTATCATTATTGGTTTTTCTGTAAAGCTCATTTTGATTACAAATTTTTTTAACCTCACATATCCAGTACTGGTGGATCCTCAACCCAATTTTTCTCCTTCATAGAGATTTATTGTTGAATTCAACTTTTTCTCTATTGTAAAAGCCTGCACTGTTATTTAACTCGGCTGTTCTTTTCTTGTAAACAGTGGGTGGGTCTACCCCGCAATACATACAGTTAAACCAAAACGACGAATTTTGTAGCCACAGTATCTCGAGTAGAATGGACCTGTGTTTGTATAGCAATTACAGTTCATATTATATTTGCTTCCTTCACCGAATTCATACCTTGTTTCTCTCTGATAGCTGTAGTGATAATTTTTTGGTAGGATGAACCAGCTCAGAGCATCCTTGCTTGAGTTGACGGTTTATTGAAAACAATCTCTCTACCTTCACAGGGTTGGGTTAAGATTGTGTATACACCCCCCTTTTCAGACTATGCTTGTGGATTTCCACCATGGTTATGTTGTTGTTGTTGATGTTGATGTTGATCCAGCTCACCACACCAACTGGAAAGCATGACAGAAGCCCTTGGGCTGCTTGACCCACGAGCCGACGCTCTTTCTCCTAAGCATATGTAGTGTTTTCCTACTCCAGTGCAACGGTTACTGCTCCATATCCTACTGTCCTTGTACGGGTTTTATGATTTCTAGCGCAATGAGGAAGGATTTTGAGTTGAGTTCTGGGAAATTAGCCATTATGTTGACGGTTTTTTAGTGGCGTACAACGAAGATTATAAATTTAGTTCATTGAATTTTGGCTAGTGGACTTATTTTTATGTTTATTACAGCTGCAAATTTTAGCGTGTAAGGAAGCATTTACATTTTAAAGTTCTTACTTTTTTCACCGTCACTTAGTTTTATAAGCATAAAAATCCCAGAAAATCAGTTTCATTCATGAATGAGAAAGTACAACATCTGACTATTTGTACCATAATCCAAACTTTAGCATTGAAGTAAGTAAAAAAAGTCCACTGTCAATGTAATTTAACTTGTTATAACATGTTAGTCGGTTAGTCAAAACTTAAAACTCTTGGCACTAACAGAGAGACATTAACATACCTAAAAATCGGGTATTTGGTCCTACAAATTGCATAAACAAAAGATGATCAACTGATTCTGCTATATAATGATAGCCATTTCCCTTCAAAGGTCAACTAATAAAAAAAAAGTTTTTCTTTAAAGCATTATGTTCCCAGCTGTATACGCGCTTTGGACTTTTGTGTTTATTGGTATTAATCACATCCTTTCTTAATTTTTTTTGCATAAAAAAAACTGTTTTAAGAAACAGTTTATGGATAATTAACAGAATCACTGAAAAAGTCTTTTAAGTCTACAAAATTACAACAAAGCACGTTCTGTCCTAAGTCCTAACATGTTAACAACAAATGTTCACAATATTCTTCTTTACTACTTACAAACATAGACGTGCTATACTCTCATTCAAGAATTGTCTTTCACTTATGTCTATTCAACAATTTTAGTATTCTAACATCTAACATTTTTTCTTTCATACAACAAAAAGATGAGAGGAAGAAAACACCCTCTTGTCATTTTTGCTTTTCTTGTACTAGTTTTTGCAAATGTAGCTACTTCAGCTTCAAAAGGAACGTTTACGCCAGCCGATAACTATCTGATCAATTGTGGATCTCCTGATACTACTTTGCTTGATGATGGAAGGACTTTTAAGTCTGATCCTCAATCTGCTTCTTACTTGTCTACTGATGAGACTATTTTAGCTTCTGTTAAGTCTTTATCAGAAAAGGTCACTTCTTTTTCCTCTGCCTCTTTGTTATATCATACAGCAAGAATATTTGAAAGTGAGTCTATGTATAGGTTTCTTGTATTCAAACCAGGCAGGCATTGGGTGCGTTTGTACTTTTATCCTATTCAACATCCAAATTATAATCTAGCAAGTGCTATGTTTACTGTTACTTCTGATAATATTGTTTTACTTCATGATTTCTCAGTGAAAGATACTAGTAAAGTTGTGTTCAAAGAATACCTTATTAATATTACTTCATCTCAATTTACCCTCAAATTTTCACCTTTGAAGAGATCTTTTGCTTTTATCAATGCCATTGAGTTTGTGTCAGCACCAGATGATCTCATTCCTGATTCAGCTGCTGCAGTTTCCCCTGTTGGTGATTTTAATGGCCTGTCTCAATTCGCGTTTGAAGTAAGTTATCGGTTAAATGTTGGAGGGCCAATTGTCACACCAAAAAATGATACATTGTGGAGGACATGGTTGCCTGATAATAAGTACATGGCATTTCCTGAAGGGGCTCAGAATGTGTCGGTTCCTCTAACGACAATTGTATATCCAGATGGAGGGGCGACACCTTTGATTGCCCCGAGTTCAGTTTATGCCACGGCTGATATGATGGCAGATTCTGGGGTGCCCAACTCGAATTTCAAGCTAACGTGGGAGATGGACGTTGATTCGAGCTTTTCCTACTTTATCAGAATGCATTTCTGTGATATTGTGAGCAAAGGCCTAAATGAGTTGTACTTCAATGTCTATGTTAATGAGGTGGTGGGGGTCTCTAGTCTTGACCTTTCAACACTGACTTCAGAGTTGGCCACCCCTTATTACAAAGACTTTGTGCTCAATGCCACAGCCATCACCAACGGCTCGATCATCGTGCAGGTGGGACCCGCGTCAAACGTCCAATCTATTCTCCCAAATGCCATCCTCAATGGATTGGAGGTCATGAAGATGAGCAACATGGCGGGAAGCTTGGATGGGCTGTTCTCATCTGGTGGACGGCATGGTGTAATGCCAAGATCACGCGGAATGAGAATTGCTGCAGCTTTTGGATTGGCAATGGGGGTTACAGCATTAGTATTGCTTTTGATAAGCATTGTTCGTTGGCGAAGGAAGCCAACAAAGGGTTGGGAGAAGCAGAAGACATTCTCTTCATGGCTTCCTCTCAATGCTAGTTACTGCAGCTTCATGTCAAGCAAGAGCAAGACTAGTTGCTCAACAATCATATCCTCTGGCCTCAACTTTGGCCGCGTCTTTACATTCAATGAAATCAAGAAAACAACAAAAAACTTTGATGAAAAAGCAGTCATTGGTGTTGGAGGCTTTGGAAAAGTGTATCTTGGTGTATCGGAAGATGGAACAAAACTAGCTATAAAGCGAGGAAATCCATCATCCTCACAGGGCATCAACGAATTCCTAACAGAAATTGAGTTGCTATCCAAGCTTAGGCATCGACATCTTGTTTCACTCATTGGTTATTGTGATGAACAATCAGAAATGATTCTAGTCTATGAGTACATGTCTAATGGTCCTCTGCGTGACCACATTTATGGTTCCACTTTGCCAACTCTAACATGGAAACAAAGGCTCGAAATCTGCATAGGAGCTGCTCGAGGACTGCACTACCTTCACACTGGTTCAACTCAGGGAATAATACATCGCGATATAAAAACTACAAACATCCTCCTTGATGAGGACTTTGTCGCAAAGATGGCTGATTTTGGCTTGTCAAAAACCGGTCCTTCACTGGAGCAAACACATGTTAGCACAGCAGTGAAGGGTAGTTTTGGTTACCTTGATCCAGAGTACTTCAGAAGACAACAACTAACAGAAAAATCTGATGTGTACTCGTTCGGGGTAGTCCTTTTTGAGGTACTATGTGCAAGACCTGCTCTTGATCCTGCATTGCCAAGAGAACAAGTGAATTTGGCAGAGTGGGCAATGCAGCAACACAGAAAGGGCACTCTGGAGAAGATCATAGACCCTCATCTTGCAGGAACCATTAGCCCTGAGGCGTTAAGGAAATACGTGGAAGCTGCAGAGAAATGCTTGGCAGAATATGGGGTTGATAGGCCTGCAATGGGAGATGTTTTGTGGAACTTAGAATATGCCTTGCAGCTTGAAAGTGCATCCCCGAGTAGTGTTCCAGTGAAGAATGAGAATGAGAATGAGAATGAAAATTCCAAGCCAAGTTCTTCAGAACAGCCTGGAACGAATTCGAAGAGCAATAAAGAAGCTCAGCTCATTGACATTAATGATGATTCTGGAGTGGTGGTTGGTTCTCCTATGTTCTTAGAAGGTTTTCAAGGAAGATAATAACTGAAATAAGTAACTAAAACGAAAGATGATCAGCCTTTTTGTTTTTTTATTTTTCTGCTTTCATGTTTTTTATTTTACTTTTTCAAGCAATATTGGGTTATCTGTGATTGATTAGTTCATATAACTGGAGACATGCCAGAAGTTTATCTGTATCCAAGGATCTAATTGACTTTCCCCTTGTAGTTGTATTTTACTGATTTATCTTCAGTCAGGTGTTAATTTTTCAATATGTAATTCTGCTCTCTTAATAGAATTTAGAAAACCAGTGAACTTGTAAAATGGCAAAATATATGTTATGAAGTTACTTGTTATTCACATTTGTCACCACGATGAGTACACAGACTTTTACGCAGAAAAAGAATAAATGGAAGTAGGACAAGTTGTCACACGTTTCACTTGTAATAAAAGCAGACAACTTTTGAAACAGACTAAAAAGAAAAGACAAATATTATGGGTAAAAAGTATTATCTTTATCTAACGATTCTAATTGAAAGGAAACACCATGACAACTGAATGTCAAAATCTCTAAAATTAGTTGGAATGAGAGACCTGCGGGCACTTTTACTGAGAGAAAATTCACATCTGGCAAAAGCCTGAACTATAGAAACATGAACACAAATTTTAAAGTATAGGTAAGGAACATTATAAACCTATTAACATTGATATGTACAACAAAGTTTCTCATTTGTCAACAAATTACACAACAATTACTCCATACATCCTCCTCTTACTGTCCAATCATTGTGGTCCCTCTAGCTGCCTAATGAAACCAGCACAGAAATCCAGGAAGAGGAACTGCGGACCGCTAATTCTTTGGAGATCAAGCAGGTATTTTTCATCCTCAGTTTTGTACAGCTGTAACAGTATTTAAGCAAATCCATATTAGCAAGATTTGAATTTAAAAAAAATACTAGAAGGGCTCCTACTAGTAGAATCAATGGTATTCTGTATTTAACTGGATTATTATTTTGGAATGCAAGTCAAACAATCGATCAATCTGAATACCAGAAGCTAAAATTGTTGTCCAAAATCATGCCACAGTTATCAAACAACCACTATGTTGAGAGCAAAAGATGATGGGAAAAAAGATGACCATACCTGCATTTCAAACTTCACAGTAAGTTGTGGCTGTAAATGTGTACTTATGGCAGTTGCATTGCTAATAAAATGATCATCATCATTCATATGATTGCTGGCCATACTATGAAGATGAAGATCATGACACCATAAACACTTCATATTATAGTGCCCAATTTTTTTCCATCGAACATTTAGTTCCAGCAGAGTCCCAAGAACCTGATTCATGATCTCCTTTGGATTTGCTGGAGACTGAAAAAGTAATCAATGAGAAATGAGTAAATTCACACAATATTTCCATTAGATATACTGCAAAAAAACAAACCTGAAGTCCAACTAGCCACATTTTCTCTTTGCGAAATGGGCGTCTCAAACTCTCTTCAGAAACTCCGTTCCCAGTAGACAGCTGTAGGTCAAGATTTGGAAACAATCCACGGGAATAACAATCCTGAAGAAACACATGAATGTAAATTACAAGGACCATCTATTGAGTGTGGAACACTTAAGGCTATAGTAAAAAGTTATCTGACATTTGAAGAAGCATAGCTCTAAACTAAGGGAAGGGTACAGAAGTTACAAAGGTAATATTGTTTAGCGCCTGAGCCCAACCACCAGTGTTTCAAACTTGTAGTAAGAGTGGCAATGGGGAACCATAGTTGTGTATCTTGAATTTACTCATGTACAGAAAACAATGACTCTTGACATGCTTTGCAGATTTTCACCTTCATATTATAGAAAGCCAACAGATTCAATCAAAGCAAATATCAGGGAAACTGCTACCTCTCCCAAACCCCAAACAAAAAAATTCCCACTTCTGAGTTAATAAGATTTTTTATAGACTCTGATACTATCAGTAAGAAGTTCAGAGGTAATATAGAAATTACAAGGTGAATAACAAGTAGAATATAGTTGGTGAACTACAGAACATAGTAGCATCTCTTCTTCCTTATTTGTGCAAAAAAGAGCAGCATATCTGTAAGAGTAGTATCATCATTGTGATGGGATTTCACAAATTATAATTTTCCTATCTGACTCTTGACAATCCCACAACAGCATGAACGGTTCTGCAGTTCACATATTCTTTTTTGACAGAATGGTAGTAAATGCAAGCCCAAAAAAAATAATGCGTTGAGAAATAATGAATGAAGTAAAAATAAGAGAGGGCATACCACAGATTCCTGAAACTCAGCTCCTAGATAGCCACTGGAAGCCATGGAACGGTTGTCGTACAGCAGATAGTACGCAACAGTAGCCTGAAACAGACACATAAAGGTATAAAGCAAACTGAAGTAATTAAAAGGTTTACTAATTACCACACCTCACCCCTTTGCAATCAACTTGATTGAATGTGACCCCAAACTTAGTTGAATCACAAAGTATATAACTCACCTCAAGGATCAGCAAATCCACTGAAAAGCCTCAATTTCTAGTGTAGAAATGTAAAACACAAGTATATCTACAATTGCTAGATTCTTTTCCTTTTTCAGTACCATATTATTAGGCATATGCAATAGAGAAAACCCAACAGAATAGAAAAGTAGCTACAACAAGAGACAGAGTCGCCGGTAGTGATGTAAGAAGCAACGTACATCATCTTGTATTCTCTTTTGCAAAGAATCAAGCAACTGGTCTCTATCAAGCCCCATCCTACCTACTTGCTGGAGAATTTCGTCATCAAGCTGCAGCAGGACAGCTTATAGTTACAGCAAGAATGAGTAAATAGAAAGAATTGCATACCACATTATTTAACAAACAGACAGTCATATACATGAGGAACGAGATATATATGGGACAGATATGACAACTTTTTGACATCTCCAGACAAATGAGATCCTCCGCAATGGCAGCAAGAAACATAAGTGTTCCCTGATCTTGTAAGAGGAAGTGAAGATTGATAACAGTATTTTGATGTTCTTTGGAAGCGTACTTCATGATTCTTTTATGTCACAGCTTGAATTAATACAAGAGTAACAAATGGAGAAACCACAAGAGACAGTGCCCAGTTTGGGTTTCTAGATATACAGAAGCATATCTTGTAGGATTTAAAGGTAGCAGTGGACAAAAACGGGTCAAGCCAATAGGAAAACTTTCAGCATCATACAAGATACCTTTGTTATTAGCATAATAATGTTATAGTTACCTTTTTAAGATGTTGCCTAGCATCAGGTGGAGGAACCGCCAAATACCGAGGAAGATGAATTTTGAACCACTGGTGCTGACGAATATCAGGTACCGATATGCGCTTCATAGGGTCAACAATTAGCATCCTTGGTATCAAATCCCTAGCTAAAGGTGACAGATGACTTGGAAGGGTGTAGACTCCACTCTGAATGACACATGGTCAACCATGTAAGCACCACTACATCAAACTATAAAAACTTGGAAAATCTAGGGAAACCAGACAGAAAAGTAGATCAATGGATGTACCTTTATTTTTTTGAAAAGGTTGGGAATATTCTCATCATCGAAAGGAAGTGTACCACAAAGAAGAGCATATAAGATAACGCCACAACTCCAAACATCTACCTCAGGACCAGCATATAGTTTCCCAGAGACAACCTGCAAATAAATGTTGTCTATTGACCTTCAGCAATTGAGCTCAAAAAGAGATATGGTCATCTTAAAGATTACAAACTGTACGGGTTTCCACCTCAGGAGCTGCATAATTTGGACTTCCACAACTAGTCTTCAGAAAATGGCCATCTCGCATAATGTTGCCCAAGCCAAAATCTGCTATCTTTACATTGCGTCTTGCATCCAAAAGCAGATTCTCAGGCTTAAGGTCCCGATGAACCACCATATTCCTATGGCAGTACTCCACACCAGCAATAATCTGTCCCCAGTGAAACAACCAAGCAATAACAATTTGAGCGACAAAAAAGAAACTACATTAATCTCGTAAGACCTAAAATCACAGTTAAAACTGTCATTTGCACTATCAAGAGACCAAGAAAATAAATTAACTCTACCTGCTGAAAAAACTTCCGAGCTTCATCTTCCTGTAACCTGCCTTTTTCTACAATATAATCAAAGAGCTCCCCAGACTTGACATACTCCATCACAACATATATATCTGTTGGTGTCTCTATCACTTCATAGAGTCGTATGACATGTGGATGCACAAATAATCTACATATTTTTATTTCTCTCCTCACTGCACAAAGATAAAGTAAATTTAGATGTTCCATGGATAACCATCTAAATTCTTAAAGGAACTAACCAAGACGTGCTTCAAATGAACTTGTTTTAAACTTCACAAAAATATATCAAGGTGGAAAGAGAGAAAAAAACCGAATTTTGTTGGTAACTTAATGATACCCAGGAATGAGATTCATACATTTTTCTTCCATGTCTGGAGTCTTCATTTTCCGACGGTTAAGGATTTTGATCGCCACTTTATGCCCAGTGAGCAAATGCTCAGCAATTTTAACTTTACCAAAGGATCCATGTCCAAGAGTTTTTCCAACCCTGTAGTTCCTTAAATAAGGATATTCTGCAATGCCACCACCTCTGGAACTCATTTGCTAATAGAACACCTGATTCACACCTCTAGCAATTTAGTCAAAACAGTTGAATACCTAGCTAATTCATCTTGAATCACACAGCAAATCCCTTCTCTAGTCACACAAATGATTAACTAAAGTTAACAACTTTAATTTTCACATTACAAAATAAGGTCAATTGAGCATCAAATAAAAGCAGAATCTTAATCCGATCCCAGAAACTTCGAGAGTTCCGCCCTGCTATACAAGTTATCAAGTTGAAGATTCCGCAATTAATGAACAAACAAAACACTTAACAACCAGATCAAAGCTCAACTCAAAAACTGTAATTGCTAATTCAAAAAACGATTTTGCTCAACTATTGACAAAAATAATCACAAAAAACAGGAATTTTGCAAGTTTTACACAGAAGAAGTAGCAGAAAATGAAGTTACAAAGTTAGAAAATACCTGGAGAAAGTTACGAATTGAATTTCTGACAGTGCATGAGCGGATTTTTCTCGGGAAAGAGAATGGGGAAAGAGGGCGGAGAATTTTATAGAAAGTGATTGGGAGCTTTGTAGTTCTCCGGCTTAGATTCTGACTCAGCAATACGCATCGGGATATGGACAAATTGGTTACTTGTACATTACATCTCTTCCACTATTTATCGATAGCGACAAAAATTAGCCCAATTCATTGGTCAGGCCCATTACAAAGGTTGTTCTAGTCCATCTCATTGTTTTGGGCCCAATTCATCTAATACTACTAATTTGCGGTGGTCTTTAATTTTTGTTTCATAACACTTTTAAGTAATAAAAAGTACGAGATATCGAAAAAACTAAAAATAAATTCAAAAGTCACAAGTTATGTCTTACAGAGCTATGTGGAAAAAAACGAAACGAAATGCAATACATAAGTTTAGTTTCAGAACATTATATCTTAAGAAGTTCATAACTCACAAGTTATGTCTTATAAGGCAAAAAAATAAAATTGCAAGACATAAGTTTAGTTTCAGAGCCCGCAAAGTTATGTCTCTTAGTTCTCTAAACTTTTACCAGATGAAGTAGAAGTTCTTTAATTTATGCCTTGCAAATTAGATATCACACAATTTATGTCGGATCGCAGAAAAACTTGATACACGAAAACTATTATTCATAGCAGGCTTGAAATGATACATGACAGAGCCTTCTACTTCTAAAAGGGTCATATAACAACTGAAGTATATACGGCCCAGTTCCCATACAGATCCAACTCTTTAAATGGGCCCTAGTCCTTAACGACTGGGGAGGTTTACGCAAATAGACACTTTCAATGCCACAATTTAAGTTTTGATCTTATTAAGAAAAGCTTTGCAAAAAGAGACTGATAGCCAAAATTAGGTAGAGAAATGTTGACAATCATTAGGATTACATGCCTTGTCATAAAATTGTTGATCATAGGAATTTCGGCCGTAAGTTATGACGTTTTTTAAATTGGTGGGTGACTTGTCTGATTATAAATTTTGACCACAATCCTGATAAATCGATAGAATTACCCCCAAAATCCTAATCATCATAACTTGCTTTGTAGAAATTTTACCAACATGTTTCGCTTTAAAATTAATATAAATCAACTCCAATGATTCAATAATTTTCAATAGTTAGATTCAACCTAAACCTTTAAAAATTAATAGATCAACAAGTTTTTCAAGTTCAACAATAATATTCTTCAACTTTCTCTAGTCAAACTATACAAATCGTTAAGAATTTTGATAATATAAACTGAAGAAAAGGTTACGTATCTTCAATTTCAACCATAAATAAACAATTTGTTAAATATAATTTTTACTATACATATAAGAGATGAAGGAGGAGGAAGCATGAGATGAAGAATAGCGGAGAAGGGAGAAGAAGGAAAAGAAATTTTGGTCGAGTATTATTCAAGTTGATTTCTCTGATAATCATTCAATTAATAATTATTATATTAAAAAAATATTTTTTTATAAAATATAACTTTCTAAGATAATAATATTTAGTCCAGTATGCCTGCAAGGGCATGGTTGTGGTTGGGAAGTGGATTTTCCATGCGGGAGATCTGAAATCGAATCTAGTCTCAATTTACAACTTAGTCATGAGTTCGTCACATGAGACTGCCTAGTACTGTTTACGAATTACCATACAGTGAACGGATTACCATAAAATATTCACCATAAAGTGCTCACCCGAAGGGTAGAGATTACGATGCGTCCACTTCAACTAATTTCAAGCAATCATAGAGGATGCGACGTCCTTTTTTAAGTTGCTGTTTGGATATCACAACCAAGATTTGTTCATTCATATTAAAATGCACACAGTTTTCACAATCCAAATTATGTGGCATAAACATTATTGAAAAGACAAAAAAGGACGATGCTAACCTGTCTTATTCTCTTAATACAGACAATATAAGTTTCTCTCATAATCCAAATCCTAAATTTTTTATTTGATCAATCAAAATAATTGGTGGCCTACATATTTTTATTTTTTTTATTAGATAAAATAAGGTGGAATAGTTAATTATACCTACACAGTCTACCTTGTTTTATTAATAGAAATAAGTTACTGTATATCTTTGTTCCTTTTACATGTCAAATATATTAAATATAATTTATTTATTTTACTTGTCAATTTTAATAAATCAAAAAAGGATTAATTTTTATTTTGATTTTACTTTTATTATTATGTAACCATTTTTCAAACTAATTATAATACTAGTAGTCAAACTTAGATTTTTGGGGTATTATCAATTTTAATAAAATAAATGCTTAAACCAATAATTTATCAAGGGGAGTGTAAATTGTAAAATGGGCAATGAACATATAATAATTGAATTTCTTAAATTTTATCTTATCTCAAACAAATAATGATCATATTAATTACACTAATAAGATGCTTTCGAATTGTGAAATCGTTAAATGTATAACCCCCGACAATCCACCCAACTTATTTTTAAATTAATTAAATTAAAGAAGCAAAGAGTATAGTATTATGTACTACCATTGGAATATTTTGACACTTTGCTACTTTTTGTCATATACAAAAATATCGAGTAAACTTCATATTCAAATCGAAAAAGAAAACACAAATATCTTTAATGTATGCAAAATGACTCGTAACACTACAATAAAAATAACTTTTAGCAGCAAAATAAATATACACATTAATAAAGAGTGTTAAAGTCTTTATCGACGTTAGTTAAGTAGTGTCATTAGATCCAATGTCGCTAAAGGCTTTAGGAACATATCCAAAGAGTGATAATTACTGTTAAAATACATATTTATTTATAATTAAATTATTGTCATTAATTAATTATCGTTAAAAATCTATTTTGATGTAATGTAAATATCTTATATGTATTTATTGGTCTAAAAATATTTTTAACAATTTTTTTGGGCTTAAGAATATCCCAAACTAACACCCCCTTTAAAATCCAAACCCGCTTAAATTAATAAATAATATATGTGGTCAATCATAATAAGCCACATGACTTTTTAAAATTGAAACAACTCATTAGATTTTAAGTGTTATTTGAGTGGTATTCTTGAGCAAAAAAATAGGTTAAGGTATTTTTAGACTAATAGATAGATGAATGGTATTTTTGAGCCTTTTTCCATATTTCCTTGATATTTTTTGGTAATTTTCCCGAATCCAAACACTTCATTCATCTCTATTTATTTGCACTTTTTCAATATTTGAGATTCAAACTACATACGTGAATTTGGACAAAGAATTTAAAAGGTAGACATAAGTAAAATCACAATTTATAGCTTCTTCTTCTTCTTTTTTTGTAATTTTTAGTATCTAAATATTAATTTTAAAATATTGAGTTGATTTAATTCAATTTAACTTTTAAAAAACAATCAAATTATCTCTCAAAAAAATAAAAAATTGTCACATAAATTAAAATAGAGGAATTACAATTGTTAGTTTAGTTTTTTCTTTCTTCATTTGGGGGTTTGAGTAGCTAAGTATTTTCTTGCTAACCTTTTCGTATAAACACAAACTTGATCATTGCATCACCTCCATGTGTCTCCCACCAATTCTAATTAACCTCCATTAATTAGTCTAATCCCGTACTTACTCAAAAGATAACTACTTTAGCTTAATTTGTTTGTAAGAATAATAAATAATAAAGTGTGGAAAAAGAAAAATTAGAAGTCTTACGTATCCAATACTTTGACTGATTTTTCTTTTATTTAAACAATTCAAAATGTAACGCAGAAATAAAACATGCATACATCTTATATATCTTGATCCTCAGATTCCACTTATAAAATTAAGGTATGTAAGTAAAATGCAATGTAAAAGACAAAAAAAAAAAAAAAAAAAAGGTGTTCGATAAGTTGGAATATCACCATCTTGAATATAACTTAAACGTTAAATTAGCTTTACTTAATTTTCCGAAAGAATTAATTAATTGAGTTGACTGCACACCATTAAGAGTACAACATGTACTAGTGCTACCAAATCTAAACCTCTCAAAACTTATAAGTGGATTAAGAACCACTAATTATGTTAGTTATCACTTACTAGTGTCACTTTTTAATTTTTGTAAATACACGGATTAGTTAACATGCAATATAAATTGATTAAAATATGGACTAATAATATAGGAGTGAGTAAAATTAATTATTATTATTGTAAGTTAGGAGAAAAATCATAAGTATAGTGACTGAATACTTATATATATTCCTTACAACCTAAACAACAAGGATGGGATATGGATTATGGACCCTCAACTAATTAATCAATCTTATAATTAATCAACCTACCTTTCAAGTGTTTTAATTAGTTTAGATGACTTTGCACCAACTTTATAATGATGACACCTTATGCTAAATAATCATTTGTACTTCAATATATTTTCTTTCCTTCGCTTCAGCCCTAATCAACTTCTCTATGTACATATATATTCAATACCGACATGATAATAGGTTAATAATTTCAATATCGAAGCCAGAAATTTAAATTAGCGAATTTAATAATTTACTAAAATATCACATTTGGTAGAATAATATGCATGCAAGTGGTGAATTTAATCCTTTCTTACATGAGTGCTAGGCAAAAGTATCCAGAAACTTATTAGTGATAGTTTTGGGAAAATCAAGTATGACGAGGATGATTAATCGTAGGATTAAGACAATAGATTTGAGGGTTACAGTGTTAATTAAGAACCCCTCCAAGAATAAGTGGAATTATTGATGAGGTAGTTAGAACTTAGCCACACTATATTATATATATATATATATATATATATATATATATATATATATATATATATATTA